>VONZ01002251.1:0-60194 GCA_012976165.1 Labeo catla
CTGTTTGGACTTTCAATGGCTTGTAATATGTTAATCAATTCCAATTAAAACACTCAGTTACTAGTCGTTAACAGAGTAATAATTTCTCTCTTTACCTCCCCTCTCTCTTACCCTCTTTTTTTAATAAACATAAATATTTAATTGTAATATCTTATTTCAACAAATACATTGTAATTGTGTATAAGTGTGTTAATACAGTAATTCATTACGTAACATTAACATGTAGAATACATTATATTGTAAATTTACATAATATTTATAGAGAACATATGTATGCATAGTATATACAGTATACACACGCAAATTTTCCCGGGCAAATTTTCCAGCTTTAAGGGCATTTTTTTATAATGACCTAATTAAATATGTTGTCCTTTATGTCAAAGAGTTAAATTTAATCGAACCTAGAGCGTTTACCAAAAATATACAAATTATTAAATTAAAAAATGGAATTCACTATAGTGTACAGGCTTCAATATTACAAAAAATGTTGATTATTGGTCATGGTATTGTAATAATGAATGTACAAAAACATTTTTATTTTTCTGAAAACAGGCTTAATATTTTTGGTTTTTATGTTTGATTCTCTCTTGTCTGTTATTTTTATTTTTTCCTTGACAGCACTTCATTAAAAGCAGTTGATTGGACAAAGTGATGACTGTTAGTTCTTTCCCATTTGGCAGACATATACTCCTTTGTCTTAAATCAAATACTTGCCAGTGTCGGTACTAACTGTTTATTGACTGTCTGATGGGCCTAATGTGACAACAGATTAATAGATGAATGTACCTCAAAGTAAAATTACTGTCTACAGAAAGGTAACATATATGCAACAAACAGTTAGTAGAGCACTCTTGAAAATACTTGCAAAAGCAAAGGATCAGGATTAACCCTCTGGGGTCGAAAAATGTGGCGGCGTGGTTTGTGACAGTTTTTCTGATAATGCCAAAAATAACTTAAATTACTCCGTCATTTTTGATCGTACAGATAAGAGCAATACATCAATGGAATCTGTAAGGAATTCGCTTTTATTTGTGTACACTCATAGTAACAACAACACTCTGTGGTTTTGTGAAATAGAGCAAACAAACAGGGTATGCAGTCTGCCGCGTTGTTGTCTGTGATCGTCATTAAAAAATGCGTCACTAAAATGAACTAAAACTCAGTGAATACTTCACACAGAGACATGAGAGAGATATCTATAGAAAGCCTGATATGTCTACTTTTAACAAATATGTGGTAAAGTAATCTGTATGAAACCAACCCCATGTCCAGAGGAGCGTCTCGCTGCAGCCTGCGGTGGACATCCAACCCCGCCCATATCCAAGTGCGACGTCACAAACCACGCCCGTGTCCAAATACGTCACATTCATTCATTTATTGTGAAACAGGAAGAAGCGTCGATAAGAAGATAATTCGTATTGTTTGCTAACGCTAAAAAGAAGAAGTTGTTTGTCGTGTGGGTAAGTAAAAAATATATCTTTGATCTTTACCATAACTTAATAACATTGACAACTTTTAAGAATGTGTGCGTCGTTGTGTTCTTGTGCATAAACAACAGTTCGGCACACTTAGTATGTGTTTTAAACTTTACACAGACACGTTAATACTTAGCTAACAACAAACTTACATATATATTTATATATATTAACGTTATATGTGTGCGTGCGTGGGTGAGATGAGTGTTGTTATGTGTTTGTGTTTTGGGGAACTTGCACGTTCATTCAGCATTCATTTTATGTCGTTGTAAGAATCAGCGCATCAGTGTGTGTCTCTGTCTGTGTGTATACTGTACATGTGTCTGTACGTCTGTGTGTGTGTATACATTCATAGGTGTGTGTAAACACACACACAAATACATATATACATACATGTTTGAATAGACAGAGAGTGCACTATCTATTCTATCTACGTCTTATGACATAAAGTGAATGCTGAATCAATGTGCATTTTATACACTGACCCCCACACAATACAGTCATCTCACCCACTCAGACAAACTTCATCCCTCTCACACATATATACTTACCTGACCCCCCACACAAAACACTCACATACATATGACATCTTTAATGATTAACACTGATCACAGTACCCATGCACAGTAAATCAGACGAGTAACCGCATCATTTCACTACGTCTTGCTGGATAATTCTGTGTATGTCACAAATTATCTTTGTATTCTTTTATATTAATGGAAAGATCACGCAACGTTTGTCAATGTTTTTGTGCATTCTACACATTTTCAGTCCAAGCCTGATGCAGGGCAGTTCTGTCGGGTCGAGGGGTCCCTGCTGCAGTTTTACCAGTAAAGAAAATGACTCATTACAATTCACTTGGAGGACCACATAAACCA
This sequence comes from Labeo catla, assembly GCA_012976165.1. Classification (NCBI taxonomy): domain Eukaryota; kingdom Metazoa; phylum Chordata; class Actinopteri; order Cypriniformes; family Cyprinidae; genus Labeo; species Labeo catla. Next base: position 2,354 of record VONZ01002251.1, read on the forward strand.
TGCAGTGGTGCATGGAGGTATGGTGAGATCATTTCTCTAGATATTGATATAGATAAATAAATATATAATTCATACATATGTTTGTATGTAGAAGAATGAGGTAGCCTAAATGATAAGGTAAATACTTTTTAGTGGACACATATACCTTCCAACACATATGTATTCTCTATTTTTATCAGGAGCACCAAGAGGACAAAAAGTGGAAGTTACCAAAGGTCCATCATGGTGCTGGAAACACAGTCGCTGTGAGTTATTCTGTGGGGTGGTGATAGGTCCTGCCTTTCTACAGATGAACAGAAAAAATCAACAAAATGTCATCAAAGACTACCGGGGGGAGAATCGGATGAAGCAAGAGATGTCTTTTTATTCATCTTTGAGTATCTGGAGGAGCTGGACACATTCATATTGTTAGATCAGGTCCCCACGCCAGACAATTAGGATCCAGCCCCGGACACCAGATCCCGTCAGAAAATATCAGTCTTTTGGTAACAGGACAACTAGTCAGCAAGCTGTAGTTACCCCAACCCCACTAACAAAAGATGCAGGACTCTAACCCACAGTAGATGTGGGACTCTAACCCACAATAACAGCAGGTTTCTGTCAGTTATGAAGTTGACCGATGGAAGCCAGAAAAGAGCAGAAGCAGGAGACGAAGTGATGATGGTAAAAAAAAAGGTATAACAGAATTTATTGAACAGTTTTAGTTGCGTATGTCTCAATGTTCAAACTTCGTCTGGGGACTACAGCTCAAAGAACAATGATATATCAAACGGATTCAACATCCCATAAACCTTGAATTTCCATAAACATCCCCGTTATCTATTTCTTAGACCAAACAATTCATGAAACCCCACAATCATGGAACTGAACAATAATGAAAATACATAAGCAAGGAAAATAATAAGAAATATAAAATATAAAAACATATAAATGAATAATATAAATGAACAATATATATGAATAAATGATAAATACTTAAATAATCAAATAAATAATTAAATATGAATTATGTGAATGACTAATGGTTATAAAATGATTATTAAATGATTATGTAAATAAATGATTATAAATGAAATTAAAAACAAACATAACATTTAAACACAACACAATAATTTGCATGTAAGGATCTAAGGATCCTTCAATATCAAATTGTCTTGATGAACAAGGCCTCATTCCATGTCCTGTGAATAATCTTTCAGAGCAAGGAATCTCTCTGTGTAGCCTATGTATGTAGGTATGTATGTGTACTGCATAACAAGAACTGTTTGTCTGATCATTCAACTGTTCATTCAACTGCTCAGACTTATGATATTTGGAACACATATTTTGTTAAACACAATCAGTCAAAAGTTTTTGAACAGTAAGATTTTTAATGTTTTTTAAAGCCGTCTCTTCTGCCCACCAGGCCTGGATTTATTTGATCCAAAGTATAACAAAAACAGTAACATTTTAAAATATTTTTACGATTTTAATATAGCTCTTTTTCTATTTGAAACCGTTTTCTATATTTCTATTAAAATGTAATTAATTCCATTGATTTCAAATATGACATTTAGCTTTACTCCAGTCACATGATCCTTCAGAAATCATTCTATATTCTTTAAAAATGAAATGTCTTTATCATCACTTTTGTTCAATCTAAAGCATCCTTGCTAAATAAAAGTATTAATTTCTATAATCTATTAATTCTATAATAATGTATATATACACGCACACTGACTTCAAGCTTTTGAATTATATAGTGTATATGTTACAAAAGCCTTTTTATTTCAGATAAATGCTGATCTTTGGATCTTTCTATTTATGAAAGAATCCAGAAAAAATGTACTCAACTGCTTTAAATATTGATGATAATCAGAAATGTTTCTTGAGCAGCAAATCAGCATATTAGAATGATTTCTGAAGGATCAAGTGACACAGAAGACTGTAATGATGCTGAAAATTTAGCTTTGATCACAGAAATATATTACACTTTAAAATATATTCAAATAGAAGCTTAAATTTTGTGTTATTGTGGATCAAATAAATGCAGGCTTGGTGAGCAGAAGACTCTTTAAAAAAAAAAAACAACAACTAAAAATCTTACTGTTCAAAAACTTTTGGCTGGTAGTGTATATTTTTGTAACATTTTAAATTGAATTATTTTTGTAAAATAATAAATATAAAATGCCCAAATAAGTAATGTATGACTTTTTATTCATTTTTAAGTATGTGGAGGACCTGGACAAATTTCATATCAAGTTGTGATGAACAAGGCCTGATGGTCAATGTCATGTTTAAACTATCAAAGCAATCAACCTCTATTTAGCCTATGTATGTGTAGTCTACTGCATATGGAAAACTGTTGATACTGTCATTTAAATGTTAACACTTTAGGATAAGTGGAACACTTTAAAAAAAAAACAAAAACTGACAATTATACAATACCAACTTTTACAATAATTTTTACATACTTTTCCAAAATCGAACTGTCCCCTTTAAACATTACATTACATTTGAAAATTCGCCTAAAATCGATCGTAATGAATGTGAATTTATCTCATTACATAAATGAACAAGGTAAGGTTTAAAGGTTTCTGTTAACAATTAGGCTAATGTAGTCAATGCAAGCGTATTACAGACTGTCATAATGACGAAATCAGCTCCGTATATTAGACATATTAAATATATTAGATTTAAGTTGTGACATTTTAGCCTAGACATCCTTTACACAAATAAGAAAACGTGTATTAGTAAAACGAAGGACAATGGCCTATTATTTTATATAGATCCCCGAAACAACCGTAAGTTGCTTCGACATACTTCCGGGTTTCCCGGTATAGGGACTGGGGAATCACAAGGTGACGTATTTGATATGGGCGTGACATTCGACGTCACGCTCGTACGCGGGCGGGGTTGTATCGGCGATGGGCGTGACGTCTGACGTCATGCGTGGATGTGGGCGGGGTTGGATGTCCACCGCGGGCTGCAGCGAGCCCTACCAGGTCTTTTCTGGTCAGACCTAATTATTTTTTATTTGATCACACCCACAAGCTACTTACACTTTTGTTATTATAATCAGCCAAGTGGAGGCGTAAGCGGCGTATCGCCCACATCAACGTAAACAAAGCAGAAGACTTGACTTCATTGTTTATCTCAGCTACTTCCATCTTGTTACTGGAAGAAGAAGCGCTGTGAGGAGTAAGATTTAGATTTCCCTCAGAGGAAGAACGCGATGGGATGCACTGCGAGATCCACCGAAAGAGTAAGTCTTCCTTTTATTAGCCTACTTACATTAGTTGTTGTGTTACTGTGATATAACTTGTACACATTATAGTAGTTCGATTTTTTCCAAACTATAAGTCCTGACTACATGTGCAATCAAGTGAAACGTTATGAAGTATGTTTCATTTCAATAATAAATTAGTTTCCCAGACATAAAATGGTTTTGTATTGTATAATACATACAAAGCATGCTTGTGTTTATGACTATAAAATCATATTTATTTATTTATTTATTTATTTATCGTATAACAATAGGATACTATTAGTTTATTATTAATACTATGTTAATGAATAGATGTTTAATGTGCTAAACAATAATAATTAGTTTCTCAGATATAAAATGCCATTTTTTAAAGATAGTGTGAAGCATGTGTGAGTCTATGACTACAAAATCATACTATATGTATATATTACAGATGCTCCTGATATTAACATGCTCACAGATGTTTTTTTTTGTTTTGTTTTTTTTCTAGTGATCTGATTCCTGCACCACAGATGAATGCCACACGAAGAGTACTGTACCCACATCAGATGTTCAACTACACTGATTTTTTTTTATTGTAAAACAATTTCCTGGACTACTGATGATGAGTTTTGTTTCTTAAATCCATGGAAAGAAGCAGCAATCACTTAAATATCAGGTATAATTTACTTGTTTCACTTGTTGAACAGAATTCAGAAAACAGTTTTCAGAAACTACACAAAGTCTGTTCACGTCTCTATGGTTAGATCAGTGTAGTCAATGTGCTTTTGATCTTCACTATGTATGTTTTGATGATACGGTGTTGTAAATAAAATACAAATAGTCTAAAACTCCATTCTTTGAATCTCTCATTGTTTCTACCTGACAGTCACAGTTTCATTGATGGGCCATTAGAGAAGGGCCTTTTGTCTCTCAGGTGTAGATCACTCAATATTCATGGTCGTTGTCACTCCCTCGCATATTCCCTTTCAATCACAAAACACGTCTTCGAAAATTTAAATCAATATATTGTTTTCTGTAAACGAGTGTATGATATGATTTTCACATCATCTTGTAAAAAAACTTTAGATTACCACATCAAAAGTTTTGTGAACAAATGTTATATATGTTTCATGGCCTTATTTCTTTTTTTTTTCTATTTTATTTTTATTTATTGTGAATATTCAAGTACAATCATAAATAATCATATAGCATATTTCAAGTTACATACAATGCTCAGTGTAACCAAAGATTATCTTTACAATATGTGGATGTGTACAATTACACAGTATGTTTAAACTATAAGTTATACTCAGCCTTCGTTAAACTGTTTCACAGTGTAACCAGTTTTCCTTTTTACAAAGAGAAATAATGTTGAAGAAAAAAAAAAGAAACTATATACATCCAGGGTGAGAACATGTGTCCTAAATCAATTCCATACAGAATAACCTCAGATGACAGGTTATTTGCATATTTGCAAATGTACATATGTGTGTGTGTGTGTGTGTGTGTGTGTGCACCTGGTATTCATCACGTTATGGGGACCAAATGTCCCCACGAGGATAGTAATACCAGTAAATTTTGACCTTGTGGGGACATTTGTGAGGTCCCCATGAGGAAACAGGCTTATAAATCATGCAGAATGAGTTTTTTGAGAAAGTAAAAGTGTGCACAGTCTCCTGTGAGGGCTAGGTTTAGGTGTAGGGTAGGTGTAGGGTGATAGAAAATACGGTTTGTACAGTATAAAAACCATTACGCCTATGGAATGTCCCCATAAAACATGTAAACCCAACATGCGTGTGTGTGTGTGTATATATATATATACATACATACATATATATTATAACTATATATCTACATATCTTTTATTTATTTATAACAACAAAATCAGGCCTTCTTTCTGATACATATTCAACCCATTTCCTCCATTTTCCCAGGAATGAATTCTTCTTTAAATTGACCAAAAATGTGACCTTTTCCATTGTATAAATCTCTATGGTCACATCTATCCAATTATCTAAAGTTGGTTTCTCTTGGTTTAACCATTTACGTGTAATTGCTTTCTTGCTGGCTGCCAAAAGCACACCCATCAGGTATTTATCATCTGCTGTTAATATATCTGAATATACACAGCCAAAATACAGCAGTTTGCTTTCTAGAGGTATGTCTCTTCTAAAGATATATTCAAGAGCCTCTTATATTTCTTTCCAGTATTCTTGAATATGTAGGCATTCCCAAAATATATGATAATGGTTTGATTCATTACATCCGACATTTTGGAGAAATATTACTGTATTTGGCCATTTGTACTGGTGTTTTAAAATATCTAATAATGTTTTTCCAACAGTATTCTTTCCAATTTAGTGAACTAGTTTATTTCCATTGAAATTTCCATATATTGGACCACTCTTCATCAGTAAAGTTTATTCCACATTCTGTCCTCCAGTGCGTTTTCATATTTTCCAAACTCTTGTATATCTGAGAAACAATATTATATCTAATACCTGATATGTATGCCCTCTTAAGCAGGTCTATCAATGGATTCGAATTATCTGCAGGTTTTATTTTTATTTTTGGATCATAATTTTTAACCTGGAGGTATCTGTAGAAGTCCTGATTTTTTAAAAAAAAACTTTTCCTTTAGTAGTTGAAAGCTTAAAATTTCACCTTTCTCAATAATGGTGCAAAACCAAGTAATTACCTTTTTTGCCCACAATTTAAATCTGTTATCCAACCTGTTTGGGGTGAAGTCTGAATCATAAGCAACCCATTTCAAAACTGTTGCCCAGATATTTAAAGTGAGTTTTGTCTATGGGTCTTCTATAATTTCTATATATTGTCATAATTTGCTATCTGTTAGTATGGCTTGTATAGGGATATTCTTTGAAATATAACTTTCCATATCCTTCCACGGAGCATGATAATGTGGGTCGCACCAGTTCACCACTGTCTTAATTTGTGCTGCTATATAATAATCTTTTAGTGAAGGAAGAGCCCATCCTTGTCACACCCCTGGACTTTGAGTTGGTTTCTCCCATCCATTTCCCCCCCGCTGTTCTGTGTTCTATGGTTTATCCCTAATTGCCTGTACCTGACCTTGTCATCACCATGTCTTTTTATTGTGTGTGTTCACCATGATGTCTTGTCGAACCTTAATGTTGCTACCCCGTGTTCCTGTGTTTACCCTGCTTCCTTGGATTATTAAAGACTTTCACGTTTTACTTCGTCGTTGTTCGTTTGTTTTGTGTAAGCGTGACAGAAGGTTCGACCGATACAGTTTTTTTTTTGCGTGTGTTACCCGTTTTGTTTGTCGTGTTTTTTCAGTCTTTTGTTTCCGTCGTGTTTACACAAGTTCACTCCATCATGAAACTCGCTTCCATCAACGTCCCCCCAAGGAGGAGAGATGCCATTCTGGGAGGAAGGACCATCTTTATCTTCCAGGATGGCAGGGATCTTGAGGACTATGTGGAGGAGTTTATTAGCATTTGCCATCTTGCTAGCTGCGATGACGTCTGCCTTATGGAGGGATTTTGGTGTGGACTGGGTGATGACCTCCGCTTCGTCATGCCCAAAGGTGAACCATGCTGGACCCTAATTCAATATATTAACATCTTACTGAGTGCTTGGGGTTCAGAACTCTGTCTGGACGAAGCGGAGGAGGATTACGACCCTATCCAGTCACATCACGCAGACGTCTCACAGCACGACCCGGAACCCAGCCAGTCACCACCCTGACCCGTGGAGTACCAGCCAGAGCCCACCGATGATGGAGAGCTACAGCCCGCCGCGACCAGCGTGCCATCGCTAAAAGGAGCGACAGAGCAGCTGATCACCACGGAGCCAGAGTTGCATGAGCCGTCAGATCAGGTGCGTGAGCCGGCCACAATGACCACGACGGTGGAGGGAGTAGTGGAAAAGGAGAGTGCTGTGGACAGCACTACCCACTGCACCACCGCTGAGGGTGAGCGGAATGGGGTTTTGGGACATTGCTCGAAGAACAACTTACCTGATAATAATTCTGAGGATGTGAATACTGGACCTGTTGTAATCTCCGAACTATCCACCGGCTCTAATTTCCCACCCACCCTCCCTCAGTTTCCTCAGTTAAATAACCATAAGGTTTCAGCCATGCCACCAATGCTACCTGTCAGTCCCTCTGCTCCCCCTTAGCTCACCATCTGTGCGGTTGGTTCGCCGCAGGCCTGCCAGTCACCATCGGCGTCATGGCTGGAGGATCCGTCATCTCCGCTTTCAGCCTCTGAATCCTGGACTCCACCTCGGTCCTCCGAACCTGCGGCTCCACCCCGTCTCTCAGCTCCCTCGTCTCCACCGTCGCCCGTCGGTCCACCAGCTCCACCGGGCGCCATCGTCCCTTTGGCTCCGCCCTGGTCAGTCGTCACCCCACCTTCGCCTCTGGACTCTACTCCTCCAGCTGCGCCTCGTCGCTCTGTCCCTCCGGCTCTGTGGACCTCCTCCCTCCCGCGGGCACAGCCTCGGTCCTCTGTCGCTCCGGCTCCGCTGCGGCCCTCCGAAACTCCGCCTCCGCCTCGGTCGCCAGAGCCTTGGGCTCCGCCTTGGCCCTCCGGATCCTTGGTGTCGCCCCGGATCATCGGCTCTCCGTCTCCGCCTCGGGCTCTACCACCACCTGCTCCACCTCCGTCGGTCGGCCCCCTGGAGTCGTCAGCCTGTTCTCCACCATGGCTCCTCCCTCCATCGGCTCCACCGTGGGTTTCCATCTTGGCTACGGTCTGGGTCTCTCCTGGCTCCTCCTCCTTCGGATCCCTCCTATCTCCTCTTTGGCTCCTCCCTCCGTCATCAACCCCATGGACTACTCCGTCACATCTCTGGAATTCATCCTTTGTCCTCCTCCCGGGAGTCCGTCCTCCTCCAAAACCCCCTCCTAAAACTTGGTATTTTCTGTTCTCTTGTTTGTCGGCGCGAGGACGCGCCTTTCCGGGAGGGGGAGGTAATGTCACACCCCTGGACTTTGAGTTGGTTTCTCCCATCCATTTCCCCCCCGCTGTTCTGTGTTCTATGGTTTATCCCTAATTGCCTGCACCTGAGCTTGTCATCACCATGTCTTTTTATTGTGTGTGTTCACCATGATGTCTTGTCGAACCTTAATGTTGCTACCCCGTGTTCCTGTGTTTACCCTGCTTCCTTGGATTATTAAAGACTTTCACGTTTTACTTCGTCGTTGTTCGTTTGTTTTGTGTAAGCATGACAATCCTCCTTTATCCTTTGGCAACTGCAAAGTTTTAAAATGCACTCTGGGCTTTTTCCCTTGCCAAATGAATCGTGAAAACATTTTATCCCATTCTATGAATTGTTTTGCAGATATTTCTACAGGTAAACATTGAAATAGATATAGAAAATTTGGTAAAATGTTCATTTTAATTGCTTCAATCCTTGAGCTAAAACTGAGAAACTGAATTAAATTCCATCTGGTTAGATCTTCTCTAACTTTTAGAGGTAATGGACGAAAATTCTTTTTTTGTATTTTTTCTGTCTTTTGTCATTTGGATACCTAAATATTTAAAAGATTTTGTATGCCATTTTAATGTAAATGTATCTTTGATATTTGCTGGAGGAATATAGTTATATGAAATTACTTCTGTTTTCCCAATATTTAATTTATATCCAGAAAGAGGACCAGAGTTCTGAAATTGTCTCATGAGTTTTCCAAGATAAATCAGTATGTCATCTGTGTAACAGGCAATCTTATGTTCCACTTCTTTTATATTAATACCTTGGATTGTTTTATCCTGTCTGATGCTTTGTACTAAGGGTTCCAAATAGAGTGCAAATAGCTGAGGAGACCATGGGCATCCTTGCCTGGTTCCTCTGTCCAATGTAAATGACTTTGATAAATAACCATTAATTCTTATTTTTGCAGTCAGTCTATCATAAAGTGCCTGTATACTTCTAATTATAGTTTCATGAAAGCCAAATCTGTGTAGAACCTTATAGAGATATGTCCAGCTAACTGAGTCAAAAGCTTTTTTCAGCATCTAGATTTAGAATCATTGCTTTTAATTTGTTTTTTCCTAATATGATTCATAACATGTAACGTGCGTCTAATATTATCTTGTGTTTGGCGCTGACAAATGAAGCCTGACTGGTCTTGGTTTATTAGGTTGGGCATGAACTCTTCAATTCTTCTGGCCATAATCGATGTAAACAATCTATAATCAACTTTTAATACAGATAGAGATCTATACGATCCACATTGTAGCTTATCTTTTCCTTCTTTTGGTATAATAGATATAACAGCCTCCTTTCAAGATGGCGGGGCTGTTGCATTCTTTAAGACCCAATTGAAAGAACGGACCAAGATAACTCCAATTTGTCTAAAAAACAATCAGTCTCCTCATTTCTATCATCAGGCATTTCAGAATATAATTTGTTATAAAAAGTTTCAAACACATCTTGAATATTCTCTTGGTTATAGGAGCCTTGATTTTGTATATTGTTTGATTAGTTTGTTACTTTCTTAATTTCCATGACAATACTTTCATAAATTTTGACCCATTTTCATAATATTTTTGCCTAGAAAAGGTCATCTCGAATATACAGCATATTAATTTTGTTTCTCTTTTTTTTCTAATATTTTTGGATTTTGCCTATCCTTATGTTCTTTTTCTAACAGCTTTAATTGATGCTGTGATTTGTTTAACTCCTGTTGTGAATTTTCTTTTTACCTGAGGCAAATGCTATAATTTTGCCTCTTAATACTGCTTTAGCAGCATCCCACAGTATTGGAGGTGTGACCTCTACATTATCATTATTTTCTAAATAAGAGTGAATCTCATTTTCAATATATATTTTAAATGAGGGGTCATTAAGAAGGTTCAAATTAAGGTATCCTTAAATTTATTATCCAATTTCACTTTTAGGTAAATTGGGGCATGATCACTGATATCTATTGTTCCAATATCACAGCTTTTTACTCTAGTCTTATCTTTAAAGGAAAAGGAAAGGAAAGGACGTGACGTGGCCAAGTATGGTAACCCATACTCGGAATTTGTGCTCTGCATTTAGGCCAAATAATCAACAAATAAAAAATAATAATTACACTCAGAACAATGATAGCAGGAATGCACAAGGAGCAAGAGTCTACAGAAGTACATTTAGACATGAAATTAAGACATTTAAAAAAGTAAATATTTTGAGATTAAAAAAAAACTGAATAGAAAGTCTAAAAACTTGTTTAACGTACTTGAAGCTCTGAAACATTTTTACAAACCAACAAAGAAATATATTAAAGGAGGGGCTTCCATTTGTTTCCATTTACAACACCTGAAAAAAAATAAGAATTCACACTTGGAAAAAGAGGATATCTTGCAAAATAAATGGGGTAATTGTCTCTATTTAAATTAATAAGCAACTATGAATATCAAACCATAATGTAGAAGTAGCCTCGCAGTAAAAACATAGGTGATCAATTGTTTCAGGAAAAGAAGCCACACAGGTCCACCTTAAAATTAATTTTTTTCTGTATAAAATTGCTAACAGGATAAATCCTAAACATACTTCTGTAATGTGTTTCCTTAACCTTCAGAGCAACTGTACAATAAAATGTAAAAGCTGTATCCCTTACTAAAGCTTTAACGTTTCTCAAAAAGCATTGGTAATCTTAAGTGATAATACATTTAAACTCTTTATAAATAAGTATTATTAAACTTACTATTGAAGATGTCATGGGTTGCTTAAGCTTAGATAAAGCGCATGACAAAAAAAGAAGATGACAGTCTTCAGTAAATCCACAGGGAATCTGCAAAGGAAATCCAAAACAGCAAAGCAATTCCACATTAACATGATCAGTAACTGGCAACCAAAAGAACTAAAGGGCAGAATTTATACAAATGCAATAAAGGTACTAATGACATAATTAACTGTACACAGAATAAGGCAATCAAGGTGAAACTAGATCAAATAAAGAAGACAGGCAACCGAAGGAACAGGGTGATAGTGTGACAGGTCTACATCACATTTTATTTTTAAAAAGGGAAACTAGAGACCTAGATAACCTACTGGAAAAAGGTCTTTGGATTATTAACAAATCACTGTGTATATCATTGCATACACTATCATAGCCTTTTACTGTATTTTTACTGAAATCATTGCGATATAAGAAATACCCATTTGCATCTAATAAATCATTAATAAAAATAATGCCTTTACTATACCAATCACTTTTAAACAAAGACTTCCTGTTAATAAATACAGCTGTATTGTTCCAAAAAGGTTGAGTTATGAGGGAAAAAAGTAATGGGTAAATGGGAAAACCTTAAAAGGAAATTTAAAAAAGATCAAGTTCACATCCTAACACAAATTCAAGGCCACCAATATTTTTGAAAATATGATTAGGAATATGGTACCATATGACTGAGGCTTTGCTAAGCACTCTTTTTAAAAACCATTTTACTCTGAATGTACAAAGAAAGGTTCAAAGTCAATATCTTTCAAACCTCCTTGTTCATACTTTTTAACCAAATTAAATGTATGTAAATGCCACAATACTTGTCCTGTCTGCCCTGTATTTTGTTCATGGACTTTCATATTGAAGTGTTTCCTGTGTTCTAATTGTTTCTGTATCAATTCCTGTGTAGTCTCAGCCTCAGACATCACATCCACATAACGTTGATTGGTTGCTGCATCTGTCATATGGCCTCTTGGGCAGACCTGGGCCTTGGAAGTTCCCAGACCCTCTGCCATCAGTCTGAATCTGTAGCTACGCGAGACAATTTCCTCTGTTGATTCTCTATGGCTGTCACAACTACATGTTGAAGGATATGCATGAAGATGATGATTTCAAGAGTCTTTAATATAATACACAAAAGGCTGAGGCAGCAGGGATAAATGGAGGAGGCAGAAGAAGGAGGGTGGGTGGGGAATCCAGGCTGGTAGACATTTCAGGGCAGACAAAAGGTTCAGGGTAGACAGATAGTTCAAATGGCAATGGGAAAATAGGGAGCATGTCTGCATATATATCTATATTGTTTTTAAAGTCCCCAGAGTCCTGCATTTGCTCACCCTCAGCTGAGGTGCAGTGGGCAGGGCTTTCCTCAGCATCCTCACGCTCCACTGTAAATTTCTCCAACACGTGCAATGTAGTCAGCTCTTGCACTTGGTCACATGTGACAAGCTCTGGCTCCGGGGCATTCCTTAGCACTGTCGCTCCACTTGGCGACAGCTTGTCGGTTGCACTGGGCTTAGTCCCTCCGTCCATGGTGGGCTCGGGACGACGCTCCACGCTGTGGGGTGATGTTGGGCTGGGCATTGGGTCCTTGTCTGCGATGTCCACGGTCAGATGTGACTTGCAGGACACCAGCGCCCATTGAATGAAGGCGGCGAGGCTTTCTCAAAGACCATCCCCGGACAACTGCGCTCGTGTGGTGGTGTTCAGTCTTGCTTGATAGAACGAGCAGAGGCAATTGTCCGGGTAGTGCTTGAGGTTGGCCAAGAACACAGTTATGTGTGTGGCCCTCCAGAAAGTGGCACCCCTGTTCTAGCAGGAGGACAAGGACAACGGGATCATTTAAAAAAAAAAAAAAAATGACAAAAACAGAAAACAAAAATAGAAAAAGACGCAGCTTACTTTCTTTTTTAAGGTCCGGTCTTCTGTCACAACTACATGTTGAGAGATACACACGAAGATGATGATGAATTCAAAAGTCTTCAATATAGTCCACAAAAGGGGTAATACACAACAGGAAGGTAGCAACACGTTCACATAGACGAGACCAGATGACAAATACTGATGTAAATACAACTTATAAAGGCAGGTGATAACAACAAACTAATTAAGACACAGGTGATACAAGGTTAACTAATCATGTGAGGGCAGGAATAGGAAAAAACAAATATGGACATAAGCAGGAGAAACCAAAACAAATAGTCCAAGGGTGCGTGAACGGCACGTTTCCAATCATGTCATATGACATCACCTTTATCTCTATAGCGCTTTATACAGTACTGACTGTTTCCAATATATTAAATAACAATAACATTGCAGTAATAGAATAATTGTCACCACTGTGGTCTCTGTGGCTCCCTCTAACCGCCACCAGCGGGAACCATCACTGGACTTTTAGCACTACATTACCCAGCACCCCGTACCTGGGACTCTCACTTCCGGTTCCGGGTCCTCCGGGTCGCTTCCTCCAGTCGGCCATTTATACCTCGCCTTCGCGGGCGTTTCCTTGCGAAGTTTTGACTAGTGTTACTATCAATCCTGAGCATTTTCCTTTGTTTCTGTTGCCCACTCGTTGCCGACCGGATTGTTTATACTTTTGCCATTGTTCTACCGCCTGCCTTTTGACTTTTTGCCTGGACTATCGTTTTCTCTCTGGATTATCTGTATTGCTCCCGTTTGTTGTTGTTGACCCTCGCCTGCCTGACTACTCTATTAAACGTTGTCGCAAATGGATCCCACGCCTCCGCCTCCTTCTATGGATGTGTTACAATAATGTTAAATAAAATATAAATAAAAATAATTTTTAAATTACACAAACAGAAATCAATTCTGATGTAAAGTAGCTTTAAAAAGAAACAGAGTGTATTTACTCTAAGGACCAATTTGTTGGCAGATGCTATTTACAGTAACTCCGCCTATCAACGCCTGGCTGTGATAAACAGCACTGTTTTTACTTGTTTTTATCAGTGGCACAGCATGTGAAAAGGTGTGAGATGTGTGCTTTGAGAAAGCCCCAAAAGCTAATGTTTCCACCTCTATGTTTGATGGTGGTGCCAAAGAGCTCGATTTTCAGCTAGTTCTCCTCATTCAGATGTTCACTGGCAAACTTCAGATGGGCCCGTACATGTTCTTTCGTGAGAAGGGGGGGACCCTGCGGGCGCTGTGCGATTTCAGCCTTTCACAGTGTAGTATGTTACCAGTTGTTTTCTTGGTGATGATGGTCCCAGTTGCCTGGAGATTATTGACAAGATCCTCCTGTATAGTTCTGGGCTGATTCCTCACCATTCTCATTATCACTGAAACTCCACGAGGTGAAATCTTGCATGGAGCCCCAGACCGAGGGATTGACAGTCATTTTGTGTTTCTTCTATTCGTGAATAATCACACCAATTGTTGTCCCCTTCTCACCAAGCTGCTTGGAAATGGTCTTGTAGCCCATTCTAGCCTTGTGTAGGTTTACAATCTTGTCCCTGACATCCTCGGACAGCTCTTTGGTCTTGGTCATGGTGGAGAGTTTAGAATCGGATTGATTGATTGCTTCTGTGGACAGGTGACTTTTATACAGATAACAAGCTGAGATTAGGAGCACTCCCTCAGCTCCTTACCTGTATAAAAGACACCTGGGAGCCACAAATCTCACTGATTGATAGGGGATCAAATACTTATTTCACCAAATCAATGTAAAACTTTTCGAAATGCGGTTTTCTGGATTATTTTGTTGTTATTCTGTCTTTCACTGTTCAAATAAACCTACCATTAAAATTATAGACTGATCATTTCTTTGTAAATGTACAAAATCAGCAGGGGATTATTTATTTTCCTCAGTGTATAGCCTGTCATCTTAAGTATAATCTGTATATAACTTTACTATATATTAATAGCAAGGAAATAATTAAATAGATAGTTTTTTTTAATGTATTAAACCATGCACAGATGATACAGGATGCTGACGCATGTGTGGGGAAATAACATTTTAACAACAATGGGGAAAAAGTTATTTTCTGTTGTGCTCAACAATGTTGTGCTCAACATTGAGTCATCTACCGAACATCTGAAAATATGATTAACAATTAACTTTAACTACTTTTTTATCTGAAGCAATATAAATCAAACACAAAAGACAAGTCAAGACATTATAAAAAATAAAAAATGGTGATGACAGAGCAAACCATACTAAACTGATGTTTATGTATCCTGCTGCTGTTGAAAACCTATGTGTATGTGGTACAGCAGTAAGTAGATGGAGAATGAGATCAGTCAACAGCTAAGCAATAAGGACAGAAGACAGACTCTACCTCAAACAGACTCTTGGAGAGATTAAACTGAAAGCCAATACTGCCGTGTGCTTCCCTGACATTCATGCAGCACGGAAATAACTAACTGCCGCCATTACAGAGCAGAAAGTGAACATAAGAGCCTTAGAGGCGCAGCTGAGGGAACAACAGACGTTCATCCTCCATGAACTGAACAAGTAAAATGATGCTACCTCATGAAAACACCAGTGCAATACACTGCATAGTGTAAACAGTAATGTAAATGCTATGATGCTAAGTAAAGTTGGTATAGGCTTGCTTTGAACTGGATGCCTTTACTTTTAAGTGTGCATTGAAGGCGAGCCACGGTCCAATTCGAGATGTTGTCATTGGTTCTGGGGAACGAACAAGATCACTGCATCTGTGATTTGCCATGTTCATAACACACTGAACAATAATCATTGATGAACAATGAAGACACATAACTTACTCATATTCAGTGATGTTTGTTCTTCTGATGTATTTTGATTGTGTGTCAACAGCAGCTACATACACCCCAAAGGTTCTTTTAGGAGCCACAACACAGAGTGTCTACTAATTATTTTATTTTGCCACTACTATGGATATGTATCATTAACTTTTGTTTGTTTGGTTTTTTTTTAGACCATCTGGCAGTTATGTCCTACAAAAAGGTAAGTTCAATTGTATGTTTGATAGTGATTATATAGAAACAAATTTATTGCAAGAGCGTGGCAAAAATAGGAAGCATTTTCATACTTAATGAAAAGAATGCAGAACTTATGCCGAGTGTTCACCCATTTACAGCCATTTCTGATGATGCCATGTGATTTGTGTTTATGGAACATATGCTGCTAACATTAAGCACTCACAAATGCAACACACTGATGGAAAGGCACTTGAAAGACAGGCATTCATGGTGGAGGAACACGATGGAATCAGAATTGTGGTGTCCATACTTTTTAGGCTGAAAGAAGATGTGCATAGTTATTTATTAATTACATTTACAGGCATCTACTCTAATAAAAATCGTAAGGTTCCTCCCAAATTTATTATGAAAGGTAGTATTAGTATTAATTACTATTTCTTGCAGAAGAAGAGGTTTGGCTCAGCCATCCCAGATGTGCAAAAAAAGATTGGAAGGTGTAAGTATGCACATGAACAAAATGAGATGAACATCCAAAATTGATGAAAGCCAAAATTTGTTTTCTATAAATATTATTTTGCTTCATGAGAACAGTAAATAATATCAAGGTGAATTTCATTGTGGTGTCTCCAAATATATAACATTGTTTTAACTATTCCCTTTTGTCAGACCGTTCGGACTGTTTTTGTGTGTTTTTCCCCTGTATTGCCCTTATTTGGTCTTCCTGTTCCATTTCATATTTATTACATCACTGTTTGATTGTTCACCTGTCTCCCCCTGATTGGTTGGTTCTTGATTGTCATTCTGTCATTTTCTATGTTTCTTTGCCGAGTTACGTTGTGGTTGCTGGTTCCATGCTGTTTCCTGTTCGTTTGTGTTTCCCTCTGGATTATATTAATAAACTCTATGCATTGGACTTCCTCGCTCCTCCTCGTCATTCCCCATACACAACTGCGTGACAGAAGAATTGACTTACAACATGAGCGCTGAGGAAAGGATCATGAGCATTCGGCAGGTGGAGAGGCCGTTGGAGCAATATGTGGAGGAATTCCTGAGCTTTTGACAACCTGTTCTGTTCGATAACTCCTGAGGATCGCTGCAAACTGGTTGTAGAATTTATCAACCATGTCCTTGCCCTTAGTCATTCCAATTACTATGTCAATGTGGACAATTCTAATCTTCCCCCCATTAGTAAACACGTGTCCACTCCAGCTCACCACCAGCCAGCGTCCTCCACGTGCTGCTCCAACGAGCTCGCTCCCTCCGGTCCTCCCTCGCTCTACCCCGTTCTCCATAGCTCCTCCTTCATCCTCAGCCCAGAGCCCGCGGCCAGCTCTCAGATTCTAGCCATGCCCACGGTCAGCTCCCAGACTCCCGCCGCGCCCACGACCAGCTCTCAGACTCCAGCCACACCCCCGCACTCCGGATCAACAAACGGCAATATGGCAAGCCAAATATACATTAAGAACTTAATGGACTTATGTGGATTATTATCTCCATTGTTTCCGCTGGTTCCGTCCAGCTCTCCCAAGCCTCCACTAATCCCGTCCATTCCTCCAGAGCCCGAGCTGCTTCCAGAGCCTGTGCTTCCTCCAGAGCCGGAGCTCTCTCCAGCGCGCCCTCCAGAGCCTGTGCCTCCTCCGGCGCCTCCAGAGCACCCTCCAGACTTCTACTTGTAATATTAAATTGTGTTTTAATATTTTATTAGCCAACCAAACGCAACTTTCACACACACTTTCTTCTTTATGACTGAAGAAAGAAAGACATGAACATCTTGGATGACAAAAAGGGGGTGAATATATTATTTCTAAATTTTTGTTCTGGAAGTGGACTTCTCCTTTAAAGTAAAAAGTATGATTTATTTTAGTTTAAGTCGTCAGTGGTCATTTCTGCATGCTAAGAAAAAAATACACCAATAAATACAGTCTTCCTCAGCATAAGAGAATCAGAGACTTTTTGAAAACAAAGGGTCTGGCTGATAACATGTTCTTCAGGTGGCTATAGATGGGCAGTTAATTGTGATCCATGGCACAGATTAAATGTGTTAACTAAGTGAATTGCCAACTAGTCTGTGCAAACAGTTTTGTAATGGATATTCTTGTTTTTGTTTTTTGGTGTTGTGTTTACAGTTCCTTCTGTTTCAACATTTCAGTCAGAGACAAATCATTCCAGTTCCACAAATCAGCAGGTTCAAGGTACAAAAGAAAATGCTATTAATAATTTTTTAAACCACCTACAGACACACACTTGTAAAGTGTTGTCGTTGTTTCTTGCAGCTATATTTTTTTAGTTAGTAATGTAATTGATATTTGACAACATATTCTCACCGAAATCTGTAAGTTATTTGAAGGGCTGGAGAGGAGAGTACTCTTAAAACTAGATCAAATGCATGCTGATATAAAGACAGCACTTGGAGCAATCCAGCAATTAGCAAGCCAGCCAAGCGCCTCTGCCTCTGACCTAACTGAGGTGCTAGAGGAGTCTTGCAAGACAGTGGAGGAACTGGGAGACCTGTGCAAAAAGCTGAAAGTTATTGACTTTCGCAAGAAAATTGTATGTCTTGAAACATGTATCATACTATGCTGTTTTACATTACGCTATGCACTTGCTAGGCACTGTGCTTTAATAACTGACTGTTGTTGTTGTTGTTGTTTTTAGATGCAATATCTTTGTCTTCAGAGAAGAGGAAGTTGGGGGATGACATAAAGAGAATGCTGCATAAAACTTGAGAAATTTCCCTATGGGCAGAGTACAGCTACGAAGGGAGATAAGGAAAATGACCATTTCAGGAACTTCTCATTAATGATGTGATAATACGTAAGCATCAAATTTTTACTCATGACAACCTGTCTGTCTCTAGGGTTACAAAAAGTGCACTGGAATGTGGCTGTCACGAAGCTGCTCGCCACCAGAAGTCACTTTCCTATCACCTTGACTTTCACACTACACTGACTGTTACAAGGCACCCTGGACTACATTTCCCATGCTCCACTTCACTGATTACGCACACAGTTGCAGCCAATCACACACAGTATAAATACGAGGCTCCAGCCATAATTCGGGGCCAAGCATTTCTTTATCTGTCTCCTAGCTATAGCACTTTATGGAGCCGCTCCGAGTTTCTTGTGTCTTGTTTAGTCTTGTTTAATACTGGTTACCTGAGTCTTGATCCTTGCCTGGTTTTCTCGTCTTGTCTGTTTTCCTGTCCTGGATTTATCGCCTGTTGTGGATTTACCCTTTGTCTTGCTGTTTCAGACTCTGTTTGCTCCTCATTTGAACTATTGACTGTCTGTTTGTATTACCCATTTTCCTAGCCCCCTGGATTACATTCACCACTGATTGACCAGCGCCTGTCCCTGGATTACTCGTGTCTTGCCTGTACTGTACCTGTTTGCCTATTTGCGACCCACAGCTATGTTTCTGACCATATCTGTAAATAAAGCTTTGCACTTGAATCCGCCCGCTTCATGTCTCTGTCGCTCCATAGCTGTGACAGGATCTCTTTGATTACATGTGCATACTGTTGTTCACATGTTCAGGTGTTCTCAGTATTTAAATATTCAGAGTTGCAATTGTCTGTTTTGAAAATGCAATGAATTTGAATACTTCAGAGATGGTACTTTCTAGTTCTACTTCTAATTACTGTGATCTAATAATTATTATAAGTGCCTGCAGTACCTGTGCAATGAGACTCTTCCTAACAAGAGGTGTTTCAGATGTATTCAAGGAATTGATGTTCCTTGCCCTTAAACTGTCTCTTGCTTTGGGAAGTGTTCTAAATCTTCACTGAGTTTTTAACATCACCATAAGCATTTTTATGGTTTATAAATCGAATTACATGAATGCCATGTCTGTCACCTTTGGTGCAACACATTTCATGATTTGTAACATTCCAGAAGCATTACTGGATAGAAAAAACTCACAAATATAGCTTCCAATTACAATAGTGAATTATACTATACGGCAGAGTTTATCAAACATTTTTTAGGTCTAATTTTGCAGAGGCATGATAGCTATCTCAAAGACACGTATGACTTCATACAAAAAGCAAAAGATTATTACATTATTAGATTATTAGGTCTTATTATTCCCACAGATTCCTTCCTCTTTACGATAGACATAGACAGTCTATACACAAACATAGAGACCCAGGTCAGTATGGCAGCTGTACAAGATTATATGAAAGAGTACCACGATCCTAAAAGGACGGATGATTATATTTTGAAATTACTTGAGATTAATCTCACTATGAACGACTTTGATTTTAACTCTAAATATTATTTGCAGACAAAAGGTACAGCTACGGGGAAAAAAAGTTTGCCCCATCCTACGCAAATATATTTATGGTGGACTGGGAGCGGACTGCTTAGTCATCGTTAATCACTGCAACTATTTTATGTGATTGACAGGTGAATGGAGAGGTTTAAATCTCCACGCAGCCCTCCTATCAGTCTGACGTAACAAGAGAAGAGCTTTTAAGGGGACTTTTATCTTAGCTTCACAACTTTACCTGCCCATCCAATCCTGATAGTTAAATGGCAAACAAACTTGGCTTGCTGTTCTCAATGGAGGCTCGAACCGAGGCTCAGCTTGAGCTCCAAGGTCAACAACTGAGGTACTACCTAGAGAGAGAATAACAAAAACAGAGGAGGAGATGGGGAGGTGGAGAGATGCAGTGAGTGCTGATTATACAGGCTCATGAAGATGACTGACAGAACTGAATGATTAGGCTACTCCCTAATCTGTGTTTGGGACTTCATTTTAAATGGCTTTGCCTGACCAAGTTTTTCTTCTAGTTGAGTGTTTTATATTAAATGGATTATATGCATTGTGACACATTGGCAAGTAAAAGAATGTAAACGCTTTGGAGATTGTTGTTTTTTTTTGTGTAATAATATGTATATGAAACAAGGCTACATTCACACACTGCAGGCAAATGTGGCTCAAATTTTATTGCTGACATGTGAGATGACAGTGTGAACAGCACAAATCACATGGAATCTGATCTTTTCAATTCCGATTTGTGCCATTTCCATATGTGGTACTAAATCCGATACAGGTCAGATGTTTTGCAACGCGACCGCAGTCTGAACTATTATATCGGAGTTCATGCGACATTTACATCACTCTAGATCAACATTTGTCACAATTCTGCGCTCATGATAGTCACTTCAAAGAATTTACATTACAATACATTTAGTCATTTAGCAGATGCTTTTATCCAAAACGACTTACAAATGAGGAGAATGGAAGCAATCAAAATCAACAAAAGAAAAAAAATTACATATCCAGTTATCAAGACAGATGCAAATGGTAATCTTTGAAGCTCAATATCTCAAAAGTACTTGTAATGCAAATAGAACCTTATAATTCCAAGGGGACAAAATGTTGCCAAGTTCTCAGTTTTCTTTTGGAATTGGGCTGCTTTTTCCACTGTTGCTGTGGGCTGTTTTCCAACTATGGGTTATATGGGCTACAAAGTTACACAGAGATACGCAAAGTTTTAAAAACCACTTGAAATTGGATCTAATGGTCAACAAAAGAGGGGTACACTCAATGACTTGCCACGCTGCAAGCACAATCTCGCCCAAAAACCCCAGAGTAGACGTCCTGTTGTTATGGTTCGGGCTTAAGTGGTCAGTAATTTATACAAACTGGCCATCATACCAGAACCAGAATGTGTAGTGTGAAGTTTGGGGTGGATTGACCAACAGCTAAACGGCCTTCCAATGTGAGCTGGCCTTTGAAAAGATGTTTTTCATACCAAATCCACACTGTTCTCCATGAACGTGGGACTATATATCAGCTGCAGCCTGTCTGCAACACCATCAAAGTGCTCTGCAGGTAATACATCTGTCTCGCAAGGCATGCGGCAAGACGAAATCACACAAACAATAATGAAGGACCGTTTGGTGTGTGGTGAATTACTTTATATAAAAACAATATAATATATAATAATAAATATAATGTATAATAATATCATAACATCATATATTATATATTATACAATAATCTTTTAATAAATATATACACTTTATTTACGGTTTTTTGTTACAGGACATGTTTCTTAGAATTAATTTTTTAATTAAAAAAACTGCACAATGGCCAGTTTCTTTTTTTTCCATTGTCTGTTAGTTTCTGTTAAGTCTGCCTGAGTTCTTGTTAGTTTCTATGGTTATGCATGTGTTATCATTCTGTTGAGCTGTTCCTGTTTAGTTTCCTTATTTACTCTGTCTATATACTTGCTGTTTAGTCTAGTTGTCTTTCAGGGACCTGATTCAGAAAGAGGTTTACTGAAAACTCTTGAGTATGTTAACCCTGAAATGAGGGAAACTCTGGGTTTTCCATTTCAAAATAGGAGGAATGTCAAACCCGAGAAGCAGGGTAAGTGAAGCCCATTTCTGAAAGAGAGGTAAGAGTCAGTTACCATGGTAACTTAATCTATGAACCTAACCTGCACTCTAAAAACAAATGGTGCTATATAGCACTAAAAGTGGTTCTTTGGCTCGTAATCATAGGGGAACCACTTTTAGTGCTATATAGCACCTACTTTAAAAGGTGTTATATGGCACCTTTGTCAAATGGTTCTATGTAGAACCATCAGATGTACCATACACAGTTAATGAGATAATTAGGTGATTAACAAAGTGATGATTGATCATTATTGAAGACACCTGATGTTAATAAGCAGAATCACTAAAGGAGAAAACCAAAATTTTTTAAGCAACCATTATAGTGGTCAATGTTTGCATTAGTTGGGCTCTTGACCCTTAAATCTTTAATACTAGATTTTGTTTGGCTGCTATATTTTGGAAAGTTTTTTCTTACAACCTGTTAAGAAAAAAAATTTCACCTAGGCACACATAGACATCAAGAACCAGCCCATGAATCTCAACAATGGTGACAAACGGCATATTCAGATAAACAGATCAACTCTGAACTCTAATAATTTATTCATGCCGCAATGCATGATGGGAGTCATGGATGAGTTCTGATTGGCTACAACACGCTTTTTGATGGTCACCGTTGTTGTGATTCTCACACTGATTCTTCATGTCTGTGTGTCTAAATTAAGATAAACTTTTTTTTTTTCATTATCTGTCTGATTATGGCAAAACTGATTGATCTTTTGTTCACAGTTTTTTTTTTGTAATCTGTAAGGAAATTCTATGTCAAATACTCAAGTCACTATATGATGATTAAGTCAAGCACAGTCAATGCCATCTTATTGACTTTTGCTCTTTGCTTGTCTGGCTGTTATAACTCAGTAATTGCAGCCAAACAAGACCTAATATTGATGATTTAAGGGTCAAGAGCCCAACTAATGCAAACACTGACCACTATAATGGTTGCTTAAAAAATTTGGTTTTCTCCTTTGGTGATTCTGCTTATTAACATCAGGTGTCTTCAATAATGATCAATCATCACTTCGTTAATCACCTAATAATCTCGTTAACTTCAACACTGCTTCAGAAGAGAGAGTTAGAGATCCTTATTCAGAGGCTTAACAGGTTCTTTGTATGGCAGTGGTGCTATATAGCACCTTAACGACCCCAAAGAACCTCTGAAGAACCAGACAGGGGCTTGAAGGATTATGTGTATTCCCTAGACAGAATCAACATCTGATGTGTTACATTGCAACTGTGCCCCCGTATTTGGTCTGTAAAGGTGTGAGCCAAATGGCCATACAATGAAACGATCCATACTCAGGATGGATCATGCTTCCTGCCTATTGTAAGGCCTCCAGTAGGAGGTCCTGACAGCATCTGTCTTTTGTTTGATCGCCATTTGTTTTCAGGTATAAGGTCTGGTCACACAGACAGTACCTCGGGTTAAGATCTAGAAGACGGCTATGCTACACGACTCTCTTCAATAAACTCTTTTCCCCTGAACTTTGGTCAAGCTTACTTATTTTATGTATTAGAGAAATCTAATACATATGGCGAGCCATCCAACCCACTGGTCAACCAAATACAGCAAAATCTAACAGGCTTGACCGGTTCTTTATACACCAACGGTGCTATATAGCACCACAATCACACCAAAGAACCGCTGAAGAACCGCTGAAGCACCATTTTTTTTCTGTGTGTGGTTGGGAGCAGGTTTCTTCTGTAAACCAAGAGTTTCTTTCAGTCTTCTCCCTGTTTTAAAAGGTAAGCGATGTTTAAGAAATTCATTCATTCTCACTGCAAAAATGCTTGTCTTACTGAGTATTTTTGTCTTATTTCAAGTACAAATATCTAAAAGTTCTTACATTAAGATGCGTTTTCAACAGATGAAAAATGATATTAGGGGACTTCCGGGTGACTATGCCCCTTAAGTGCTACAGATGAGAAGGGAGTACACAGAGATACGCAAAGTTTTGACAGACAGAGAAGTGAAATTTAGAACATTTACCCTGCTCATTTGAAGGTGCTTTATGAGGATGGAGTGAAGATATACAACACGGTCGAGGAGGCAACGCAGAACATGTCAAAGAGAGAGTTCCCGGTGCAGTCCATCAACCACCCGAACACCCTCATGGAGCAGATTCAGCGAATGTCTTGGCAGAGAAGTGGCCGGAGCACAGGCAGACGTGATCCCCAACAGAGAAGAGGGCTGACATTCAAGAAGATGCTGCAAACTTTTATCCAGAGGATAGAAAAATGGAGTACATACCACAGTCCTTCATCAAGGGGACAGTCCCAGTGACAGCACTGGGAGAAAGGAGCTTGTTACTCTAATCCTTACACCAGTGGATCCCTCATACGAACCCGCTCACACTTTGCAGCCACCAATAAAAAAAAGACGATCCTGGAGAAATCTAAAGGTAATATAATCAGTTTTGTTGAGAATAACGGTTATTGTTACTAACTATATACCAAATATACAGAAGCATCTAATGATTTCAGTATTACATTTTGCAACTATGAGAAAAAATAGTTAATGTCGCTGCACTGATACATCTTTAAGGAATATGTTGCTTCACACAAGAACTCACAAGTCTGCTTTACCTGTTTCAGCACTTAGTGCTTCACCTCTAAAAGCTATCACACCTATCTCACTGACAAATGTCCCTTTTTCATACTTGGAAAATGTCAGTGCTCCACCCACAAAGGTCCAGAAGACTCCAGTGCTGCTGCACGAGGCTCAAAATCCATTAAAGACTGCCCAATACATTTAAACACTTTCCATTTGTAAAAGCTACGGGAACGAGAAAAATAAAAAATGGGAAAAAAGAGACAAAAGTGCGCTGGCAGCCTTGCTCTGGACACGTGGGAATCTTATGAACTTTTCCATTCAGATGAATGAACTGTTTTGTTTTGTTTTTTTGTTTTTAACTCACTGCACTAAAGTATTAACAAAGATTTTATGTTGTTTACTGTTTTTCTGTACAGACATTGAAGACATTTGAAAACATTCAAATGTATCGATTCATCTGTCTATCTGCCATATGCACTCTTGATTATCTTGACCGATCCCTCTTGTATTATTAGTTAATTTGTTCCACATGCTTTGATACTGTCATGAATCTGGTCGGTGACCTGCGGTCCGCTCACCACCAGATGTCGCTCTCGCTCTGTCATTACACACTGACTGTTGCTCTACACCCCAGACTACATATTCCATTATCCATCGCGTTGATTGCATCAGCACCTGCGGCCAATCAGGCGCCCTATTTAAGCCCTGGACTTTCCCCTTGGTAACTCACCGAGTACAGGTCCTTCTCAAAAAATTAGCATATTGTGATAAAGTTCATTATTTTCTGTAATGTACCGATAAACATTAGACTTTCATATATTTTAGATTCATTACACACAACTGAAGTAGTTTCAAGCCTTTTATTGTTTTAATATTGATGATTTTGGCATACAGCTCATGAAAACCCAAAATTCCTATCTCAACAAATTAGCATATTTCATCCGACCAATAAAAGAAGTGTTTTTAATACAAAAAAAGTCAACCTTCAAATAATTATGTTCAGTTATGCACTCAATACTTGGTCGGGAATCCTTTTGCAGAAATGACTGCTTCAATGCGGCATGGCATGGAGGCAATCAGCCTGTGGCACTGCTGAGGTGTTATGGAGGCTCAGGATGCTTTGATAGCGGCCTTAAGCTCATCCAGAGTGTTGGGTCTTGCGTCTCTCAACTTTCTCTTCACAATATCCCACAGATTCTCTATGGGGTTCAGGTCAGGAGAGTTGGCAGGCCAATTGAGCACAGTAATACCATGGTCAGTAAACCATTTACCAGTGGTTTTGGCACTGTGAGCAGGTGCCAGGTCGTGCTGAAAAATGAAATCTTCATCTCCATAAAGCTTTTCAGCAGATGGAAGCATGAAGTGCTCCAAAATCTCCTGATAGCTAGCTGCATTGACCGCAGCTGACATGGCACCCCAGACCATCACTGACTGTGGGTACTTGACACTGGACTTCAGGCATTTAGGCATTTTGGCATTTCCCTCTCCCCAGTCTTCCTCCAGACTCTGGCAACTTGATTTCCGAATGACATGCAAAATTCGCTTTCATCCGAAAAAAGTACTTTGGACCACTGAGCAACAGTCCAGTGCTGCTTCTCTGTAGCCCAGGTCAGGCGCTTCTGCCGTTGTTTCTGGTTCAAAAGTGGCTTGACCTGGGGAATGCGGCACCTGTAGCCCATTTCCTGCACACGCCTGTACACGGTGGCTCTGGATGTTTCTACTCCAGACTCAGTCCACTGCTTCCGCAGGTCCCCCAAGGTCTGGAATCGGTCCTTCTCCACAATCTTCCTCAGGGTCCGGTCACCTCTTCTCGTTGTGCAGCGGTTTCTGCCACACTTTTTCCTTCCCACAGACTTCCCACTGAGGTGCCTTGATACAGCACTCTGGGAACAGCCTATTCGTTCAGAAATTTCTTTCTGTGTCTTACCCTCTTGCTTGAGGGTGTCAATGATGGCCTTCTGGACAGCAGTCAGGTCGGCAGTCTTACCCATGATTGCGGTTTTGAGTAATGAACCAGGCTGGGAGTTTTAAAAGCCTCAGGAATCTTTTGCAGGTGTTTAGAGTTAATTCGTTGATTCAGATGATTAGGTTAATAGCTCGTTTAGAGAACCTTTTCATGATATGCTAATTTTTTGAGATAGGAATTTTGGGTTTTCATGAGCTGTATGCCAAAATCATCAATATTATAACAATAAAAGGCTTGAAACTACTTCAGTTGTGTGTAATGAATCTAAAATATATGAAAGTCTAATGTTTATCAGTACATTACAGAAAATAATGAACTTTATCACAATATGGTAATTTTTTGAGAAGGACCTGTATTGTGGAGTTAATGTAGAGTACTGTGTCGGTTGCTTTTAGCACTCCCCTAGTGCTAGCACCTTTACAGTATTGTTCCTTAGTTTCCTGAGTTCCTAGTTTTCTAGTTCCTGAGTTCCCTTAGTTTTGTATTCTCGCCTAGCCACCTCGTTTTCTCTGTCTCGCCGCCTGCCTTCTGGACTCTTGCTTGTTGTAAGGAATACCCCTCTGCCTCACGTCATGGACTATGTTTGCCACTGATCGACCCACGCCTGCCTCACGGACTACTGTTGTGCCTCACCCCAACATACCTGTTTGTAACTATTCTGACCCTGCCTGCTTGACCATGTATTTGTCTCGTCCTGTTAATAAAAGCTTGCGCATGGATCCCCTCGCCTCTCGTCTCCCTCTCTACATTACAGATACCCTCCTCATTTCTTTTTCTATGTTTCTCCCTTTGGTCTGTCCTTTGTTGTGTCTCCTGCTTTGTGGTTCCTCTGGAGTCCTAACCCATGATGTGCAAACAATCAACTTCCAGATTAAACACAAGGCATTTTGTTGGGTCATTTTAAACACTGTTGGGTAGTCCCAGTGCTGGGTTATCTAATGACCTTCGCGCCTTGGACGTTTAAATCACTTCCCTAACTGTCATTTTGATAGAACAACAGGACAAAGCCACTGGTTTCAACTGTTTTAAGGTAAGTTTGTATGTTTTAATAAACAATTATTTAAACATTTTTTTTCGTGGCAACAATATTGTCAAACTTCTGCAGGCCAACATTAGTGATGCTAAAAGACAAACAGTTTACCTCAGAAGGCCATTCTACATGTACTTGCATAGTTGTGTTAATGTATGAGACAACAGATTAATACAGTTTGATTAGGTATCACACAGTGACGAACACTAAAATATGTGAATATCTGTGAAAATAGAGAAAAGAGTCATTTCTGTCACTGAAATGCAAATTTAAAAAACCAAGTCAAATATTTAGCAAAGTCAAAGAGTTAAAATAAGTAACATAATATGATTTCAATACAACTTTTATCTCTAATGAAAAAATGCCTTCCATTGTCCATATTGACATCGCGTACAAAGTGTGTACAATGTCGGTGGACTGCAGGTCTAAAAGAACCGACGATACGGTTCAAACAAACCAATTCATGAACTGTAGGTGTAGGGACGAGGAAGTCAGGAACGCGCAGTTTATTTACATAATCCATACAACGGAACGGGAATGAACAGGAACAGCAGGGAATCCACACGCAACACAATGAAAAAGACTTTAAACGACATTAAGAACCTACAAACAAATGAGGAACTGAACCAAACTTAAATACACAGGCTAATGAGACGAGGACAGGTGTGAATGATTAAACAATGACATCATAATAGAAAACAGAACAGGAAAGACCAAATAAGGAACTACAAGGGAAAAACCAATGAAACAGTCCACGGGGTGTGACACAAACAAAGTGATTCCCAGAAAGCCATTGACAACTCAGGGTCTCGATACATTTGAAAGTGCGCACAGCGAGTGCCGTAGGCCGCTTTAGGTGGTAAATCACTGAATCACTGAGTGTGCATCTACCTGGCAGGCTTGATATAAGTTTTAGGGCATCTTTAAATGCTTTGCCTTCTCTGTATTTTTAAAATTGATTTGTCAGTCCCATTTGACTATGTATTTAAATAGTTAAACGTCAAAATGTAATAAACCGTTAAATGGACACGTCATTCAGAACTTTTCTTATTTATTGCATTAGCATTTGTCATTGGTATAAATTTTAACACGTTTGTGAATGTCAGTTGAAATTAAAAATTATTTTTAACAGTCCAAATAACACATGATTGTCCTGTTAAGCATAGGCAAAATTATGACAATAACCCAGAAACACATAAATGCAAACACAAATGGTAAAAATGATTATATCTTGGGTTTTTGCACTACATGGAGACGCCAGCGCGATGTGAAAACAACTTATACACGCCGTCATTTTTGCTCAACAAGGTAGGAGCAATATATTATTCGGAACTGTAAAGGGTCTACCTTAGTTTGTGTGTACTCACAATATCAACAAAACATACTTTTGTAAAATAAAGAAAACAAATAGGATGTGCTTTTTGATGTCTCTGTGTTGAACAGGAGCGCTTCACAAAAAAAAAACCAAATAAAGACACAATAAAGGTAACACTTTCTATGAAGCTTGTATTTATAATACATTATAAGGGTATTCTTAAGGCATTATAATCAATGCCTAACGCATTCTAACAAACATTTTGTTATATCATCTAATGAATAATCATAACAGTTTTAAAATATTATAATAGTTATGTGTTTGTTATCTTTTAAGAGTATGATTATTTATAACACACAATTCACACCGTATTAAATATACATCTTGTGAGTGGTTAGGTGTTGAGTGTTATTTGAGTGTTTCCTATGCAGCTAATGTTAATATTGTTGTGAACTAGTTAATACTTTCAACATATATAAATATGTAAATGTTATAATACATTATAACCTTTCTTATGAATACTAGTGAGATGATACAACATATTATAAGGTTTTTTTTAATGCATTATGCATTGATTATAACGCCATAAGAATACCCTCATAATGTATTATAGATACCGGCTTCATAGAAAATGTTACCCAAAAAATATATATATATATATATATATATATATATATATTGTTAATTAAACTGTTTAATATGTTTTGATGAAACATCTATGATGAATTGTTCATTAATAAATCACAACCATCCCATGCTATGGGCATTGCCATTCATACAGGCTACAGCAGAAGTTATTTTACACAACTATTCAATGCTTCCGGGTTCCGAACACGGACCGTGAAAAAGGCTAATTCAGGTCCTTAATTCTGATTTGGTTGAGCCACGTTCCAAGCTGTTGTAAATTACACTGCAAACATACAGCTTTGTTTACGTCTGTGTTGCTCAGCAACCACTTTGTTGCAACCAGAACTGTTTCCTGAGAACTGTATTGTTTGACAGAAGAATAATGTTTTTATTAACATCATTACACTGTATTTGCTCTGCTTTACTTTGTGAAACCTTACTACGTAGATGGAATAACCATTTTCTAAAAGCAATAAGCCGTGTCTTACAGTTTTCTAACAATGCCTCTTAGCTGTTATAAATTCACTATAAACACCAGCTTCTTTGGACTTATTGCTTTATTTTATGATAGAGTGTGTGACTTCACTTGCGCTACTGCTAATGGCAATAGACCACCGTGGTGGCGCAGTTGTAATTGTAACCGTCACAACCTTACTTGAAGCAGCTATTCAAGCTCCTCAAGTGTGTTGAAATCAAGAAATCTTCTTTTTTCTTTACCTAGTGTATTTTGTCGTTTTTAAACACTACGGTGTCATCCTGTAGGTTCATGATTAAAAGTGAACGTGAACAAAAATAAAAGCAATTAAATGTGTTATTCTAATTCAAATATGAAAACTAAAATGACGGGTGATAATAGATTATGACAGAATTTTTATAACTCTGTCAGTCAAAATGACAAACAGTGTTAAAGTGGAGTGGAACCTCTCCCTGGGATAGTTTTTTTTTCTCCCCAGATCATTCACACTGTCAGTCTTTTTCTAGAATTTGGGTTTCCTTTCTTTTACATTTAGCAGATGCTGTTTTCCAAAGCGACTTACAAATGAGGACAATAGAAGCAATCAAAACCAACAAAAGAGCAATAAAATGCAAGTGCTATGACAAGTTAGCATTCACATACCCATCCCGTAAAGATCCCATAAAAGACACATCTCTCAAGAAACTGGGCCTGTGCAGTTTTTTTTTTTCAGATTTAATCACAAACCTATTCATCACACACCACAACTTCATTTCCCAGGATGTGTTTGCATTCACACAGAAGCCACTTTAAATCTACAGCATTTTTCTGGAATCAATGGTCTGTGTGAAAGGGGCAATTGTTTCCTACATGGCACAAGTCGATTGGCCACTATGCTGTGCAACAGTCAAACAAATATGTGCGAATAAAGAAAGTCACTGGATGAACCTTTGCCCAATAGATAGCAGTGATGTGGTTACTCCACTGTATGGATTCTCATGTGTAACTTCAGGTGACCTTTAAAAGCGAAATTCTTTCCACACTGATCAGACCTGGTGTCTCTGTGTGTCTTCTCATGTGTTTTCAGATTCCCTAGCTGATTGAATGTCTTGTCACAGTGTGAACACTTGTGAGGTTTTTCTCCAGTGTGAATTCTCTGGTGCAGTCTTAAATGTCTCGCTGTAGTAAAAGTCTTCCCACACTCAAAGCACATGTGCTCTCTCACACCAGTATGAATTTTCTGATGTACTTGTAAACTTTGCAGATGTGAAAAATTCTTTCCACATACAGAACAGGAATGTGGCATCTCATTCGCATGAACTGCCTGGTGCGTTTTCAGAGCTGATGACCAACGAAATGTTTTGCCGCACTGATCACACTTGAATGGCTTCTCTCCAGTGTGCATCCTCATGTGAACAGTAAGACCTTGTTTGTATGTGAAACTCTGCCCACACTGATCACACGTGTGTGGCTTTTCTCCAGTGTGAACTCTCATATGTCCATTAACATGTGCTAATTGCCTAAAGCTCTTTCCACACTGGTCACACGTGAACGGCTTCTCTCCAGTGTGAACTCTCATGTGACAGTCAAGACTATTTTTGTTAGAGAATCTCTTCTCACACTGATCGCACATGAACGGCTTCACTCCAGTGTGGATCCTTATGTGAAACTCAAGAGTATTTTTGTACGCGAATCTCTTTTCACATACATCACACGCGAACGGCTTCTCTCCTGTGTGAATTCTCATGTGTACTTTAAGGTTTGCTGATTGTGCGAAACTCTTCTCACAGTGATCACACGTGAAAGGCTTCTCTCCCGCGTGAACTCTCATGTGCACCTTAAGACTATGTTTGTTTGTGAAACTCTTCCCGCACCGATCGCATGAAAACGGTTTTTCTCCAGTGTGGATTTTCATGTGTTTTTTAAGAGATCCTTTAGTTTTGAATTGACTTCCGCACTGATTACACGTGAACGGCTTCTCTCCAGTGTGAACTCTCATGTGGCACTGAAGTATTCTTTTGGTTGAAAATCTCTGTTCACACTGATCGCAGGTAAACGGCTTCTCTCCAGTGTGAACTCTCATGTGACGCTCAAGAGTTTCTTTGTGTGAGAAACTCTTCCCGCACTGATCACATGTAAATGGCTTTTCTCCTGTGTGGATTGTCATGTGCTTTTTAAGGTTTCCTTTTTCTGCAAATTGAAATCCACACAGATCACATGTGAACGGTTTCTCTCCAGTATGAACTTTCATGTGACGCTTAACACTATTTTTGGCTGTAAAACTCTTCCCGCACTGATCACATGTGAACGGCTTCTTGCCAGTGTGAACTCTCATGTGACGCTCAAGACAACGTTTGTTTGTGAAACTCTTTTCACACTGAGTGCAGGTGACAGATTTCTTTCTTTTCTTTAAAAATGTCTTTTTAGTCTTCGAGTTACTCAAAGGTTTTTCTCCAGGTTTGACATGATGCTCCTCCTCCACTTCACTCAGTTCTTCACTCTGTTCTTCACTCTCCTCGCTCTCTTCCATCAGTTCTGAAATAAAAAATAAACCACTTTGAATAAACCAATATTTTAAGAGCAAAATATAAAAGTGAGTCCTGGTGTAATAACAGCAATAAAACAGCTGCTGTAAAACATTATGATCATTTTGGTGTGTTTTTATAAATTATATTAAAATGTTATGTTATGTTATGTTAAAAATAAACGTAACCCCTGTTCAAACACCCCCCCTTTTGGCATGAAGACATAAATTACATTTTTGTGTACAAGGAAGAGCAGGGGTAAAGCATCATGGGAAGATGCCAGGATGTGATGCAAAATATGATTGACATTTCACCAGTGAATTGCTTTCTCTGATCCATACTACGAACTCTAGTGATAGGAATTTTGATTCTTAAGATTTGTTCATTTTCAGTTCGATCACCAAAATGATTTGTTCAGTGACCATTTCTTTATATTACATATGCCAACAGGGGGTGAAAAAGAGCGTCCTATGTGTTGTTAAGTCAATGAATGTACTGTATTTGTTACGAAAAGCACTGGCTTTATTAAAATCTGTGCCTAATCTACTCAATAATCTCTACTGCACACTGTGGCACCAAATGATGTAATTTTCCCCAAGATGCAACATCCATAATACGATGCTTTGGCTTCACAATTCTATATTGGTATGAAGTGGAAACTCGTCGTCCATCTTTTTTACAGTCTATGATTTGCACATTCATTACTCTGGGATTATGTTAAACGTGTTGAGGACTTATGTTCTGTATGTTAAATATGACAATATAAGCAAGCGAATGTGCACAGTAACTGCGCTTTGCATCCGCTTTCTGCTGATTGCTGAACGAGTATAACTCAAATTACCGACTCACATTCTTTCACGCATGACATGTACCAGTGTGAGATCCGTCTCTGGTTTAGACTCAAAACACCAACTCGGTCAGTGATGGCCGTATTCGTTCAGTAACAACCATTCAGGAATTAAAAGAACCAGTTGCTGAACAATACAGGAACTCGGCTTGTGTAGTTTTGCATATTTGCACCAAAAAAGAAATGCACACTTCACCATTGAAATGAAAACTGACCCACTAGGTGTTTTAGACTTAGTTTTGTAGAATAACCTAATATTTTGCAATTTTTCAAGATCCCTCTAATTATTTGTTCAGTACTCTGTACAGTAGTAAACTGTAAATAAACTACATAAAAACAGGTAAAAAGTGCAAACTATTCCACAAAACTAAGTCTAAAACAGTTGTTTTCATTACAATGGTAAAATGCTAATTTCTTTCTTTGCTGCAAATATGCCAAACTATATAAAACTACATTATCTGAGCTCTACCTGTGCGCCATCATTATCGTTCAACAACTGGTTCTTTACGTTCACAAAAGAGATGACCAGTTCATTCAACTCATTTACAAACAAGATCTCTCTCTCGTTCAGACCTAAAAGCAGCGGTCAAATCAAGTAAGTTGTCCAGATCAAGTAAGAGTGATGTTTGAAAGTGAAACAATAATAATCTGAGGCTGCCGGCGATCTTTGCGTCCCAACAGGATAAGCAGGTTTGGAACAACCTGAGTAAGTGATGGAGTTTTCCTTTTTGAGAGAGCTATCCCTTTTGCTTAAAAATATAACAAAAACACAATGTTGTAAACTATATATTTTATATTTATCTAAATGTGATGAAGTGCTCAACCCTTTCTAAAATGAATGTTCTTCAGCATCACGATTAGAGTTGCAAAAGGGAAAATTGGAAGAAATTTTTTTTTGGAAATATTCCAAGTTGGACACAAAATTTAAAGGAAATTCATTGGAATTTTGGTTTCATTTATACAGCAAAAAATTACTGAATAGATTTCAGTTGCTAAATGACTAGAGAAGTTCATTTCTGAGATGAAGGCTAGTAGCAAGTTAAGGGGACAGTTACCCAAAAATGAAAATTCTGTCATCAATTACACATCCTCAAGTTGTTCTAAACCAATATGAATTTCTTTGTTCTCCTCAACACAAAAGATATTTGAAAGAATGTTTGTAACCCAAAATTTCTGGTTCTCCATTGACTCCCATAGTATTTCTTTCGTACTATGGATGTCAATGGGGCCCAGCAACTAACTACCAGTTTTCTTCAAAATAAGTCAGGAGCTGATCTGCCAAAATCAAAAAAATAGCAGTTACTGAGTTAGTTTTTTTATAGGGTCAAAGACCAGATGTCAACTTTAGTGTCTGCAACAAATTAATATTTTTTATTTTAAAACAAAACTGCATTGTTATTCTGTATAATACAGTATATAAAGTATGTAAAAGAATTAGAGATCATACTAAATTTTATTATATTTTAAAAGATTAAAAATGTCTTTCAAACCACAAGGTTTTACTAATTTGTCAGCAAGACATTTTTAAAGTATAAAGATAAAAAAATGTCAATTAATGAGTATTTTTGGGCTGCACTTTTATCTTTAAACACAGTCCTTGTTGTGTATATATATATATATATATGTGTGTGTGTGTGTGTGTGTAAGCATTTATATCTGTGTATCGTAGTAACTGATGCCAATTTACACATTTTTATTTTTAATTTCAACATTATTTTGTTTCTTAATTAATGTTAGACTTCTAGAAAAGTAGTAAAGAACTATGAAAAGCATACTGAATGCTGTATTGAATGCATAAACACAAATAAAAGTACATATTTGTAAACAACAAATTGCTTACTTTCTGTTGACAACAAAGAAATGAGTTTTAAGTGGCAATTTACAGGAGATCTGAAGACATCAGCATAATAAATGAGGTGAAAACAGGGACTATTGACATGAAATAAAGAGTCTTTTCATCTGCTGTTAATACTAATGAGCCTCAGACTATTAACACTCATTCAACAAGACATTGAGGATCATCAGCGGATCATTTCACTTTATTCTGAGTGTTTGCTGTTAGAAACAAATTATTTGAATAGGGACATATGCTAAAAGCGTTCTACATAAAGATAATGCTGTTATTTCTCTCAATAGGACATAAATAATACAAAACAAACACTGATGTAATTCATCTTCATTAACCACTACAGCTAAATAACTACAGCAGCATGTCCACATGAATCTAAATATAGTTTGATTTTTTAAGTATATTCATTGCAATAAAGGAATGTAACTTAAATGGTAGTTTTGTGTGCATAAACTAACAACAATCATAAAACTTCCAGCAGTAAAAAGCACCTAATATTTCCAGCATCAAACTACTCACATTTACCATTATTAACAATAAACGTATGTCTCACGTAGCTCATTATAAGTTCAATGTTACATATTTATCAATTTCTGCTCCAGTATATTTTTACCATGCTAAACTAACAAAATCAGCCCAAAGATGCCAGAAGAGTAGAATAAAAGCTGAAAACTCGATATGGATTCCCATCAATTCCCCTCTTATTTTCCTCACATGCTGTGGCCGATGAAATAATACAAAAAAAGCCTCTAAAATGTCACTTAAACAAAAACAAATTAAGTGTGTTTGATGCCTGTGTAAATATGTGAAGCTCACCTCCAAAGACTGGCGTCGACTGAATGAGGGGAGGTGCGAGCAGTGACGTCACCAACCGTCAACGGTAGATGACCAAAAACAGAAAAAATTGCTTGGTTTTGGGGATAAGCAAGGGATAAGCACACATTGTATAGTGGGTGTAATATCTCTGTCAAACTTTCTACCTCACAAAGATTTGATATTCTTAGCATTGCTTATAAAAAGGAATCAATGTAATGGTATCACAGCCTTAGGTGTAAAATTGTTACATCCACCAGTTTTTTTGAAAAACAAATTTGAAGTTCTGAAAATAATTAGATATATTGCTTCCAAAGATTATTAAAGAATTAGATCAGATTCTATATAACTTTATTTGGAGGGGGAAAAAAACACATTATTTAAAAAATGAAGGTTCAATGAAGGTATTCTTTTAGTAAGACAGTTAGTTAATTCTCATGGGTATTTGTTGTCATATTCTGAATTTCTTCAAGAAGGAATTTGCTATTGTTCTTGACGCAGTTCAGATGAGTGTGATGATACTGAGTCTCAGAAGAAATCAACATAGTTAATCCTTGTAGAAACATTTAAAACAATGGTGTAGCAATAGGATTATAAGAAATGCTCTTTGTTCTGTCTTTACCTGCAGCAAGATTTTTATTTTGGTCTTCTTTATTTGGTAATATCTCTTTGGTTAAAGCATGGAAGTTGCCAAATAGGTTTTGCATCAATAGCAAAATTAAGGAAGTGTCTTACAAAATACTTCATAGGATTTATCCTGCTAAGCATGTTTTGGAAAGATTTAAGCTTAATATTTCATATACCTGTGATTTTGTGGTCAAGAAAAAGAAACTATTTTGCATCTATTTTTTTCATTGTATTTACTCAAGATTATTTTGGAAGGATGTGGAATTCTATATTAATAGAAAGATGGAATGTATGATAGAAATTTGTATAATAAAAGTGCTGTTTTATACAGAAAATGAGAATTTGAATTGTAAGGAACAACACAAAGACCATATACATATGAAAAAGTCAACGTAGACCAGATTTTTCCCATTTTATTAATGACTTTACATAGCATGTAAATTGGAACAATCAAAAAACAAAAAAGCACTGAGAACATTTAAATGCTCTGAAAGCATTCAATTTTATGTCATTTTCTTTTTTTTCTTTTCCTCATTTTCTCTGGCAGCTATTGTAATTTGACATACCTCATGTTCTCATGGCATTGGAATAATAAAGTATTATAAAAAAAAAAAAGATTAATTTGAAAGGAGTTAATGGGACATCGATTAAAGACATGGTCACGTACCTTGGTATAGTAATATGTAAAGATTTAAAGCAAAGAAATGCAGTAAATGTTATGCCTATTGTTGAGAAAATTAAAAAAATATAATAAGTGGTTAATGAGAGATTTGTCCTTATTTGGACGTATTTTACTGTCAAAGGCAGAAAGGAATTCTGCACATTCCATTAATGCTGACCAACAACCACTGACTTGTGATATGATATTTACTGGTGATAATAATATTGTTAAAGACAAATACAGTAACAGATATACTAGACATGTGTTAAAGAAGAATTCTATGCAAGTATGGTTAATAACAAATAAGTTTCTTTTGTTATGCAATTAATTACTTGGAAAGAATCACATTCATGTAAAGAAATGGACTAAAGCTAAGCCGAATTGTAAACATTCTAGTAAAGAAATATGAGAAACAGAAAAGCTAAAAAAAAGACCTACGAAACACATAGTTTAAATTTGGTTAATTAGATGTTGTCATTCTTTTTTCCCCTGGCATAGATGTTTCTTTTTCTTTTTCTTTATTTTTTGTTTCCTCTTTATACCCTCTTTCAATTTCTCCTGTTACTGTTGTGAAAGTAGATATTTGTATTAATATGTACATAAATGCATAATTGAAAAAAAGTAGTAAAAATTAATTAAAACATAAAAAACCAGAAAAGATTCTTCCAAACTATTTATTTTCACAAATAATGGGCCTCATTCATGAAAAACGAGCAGAACAAATTTTTGTGTAAATCGTTTGTAAATCCGTTTTGATGTCAACTCTCAAATTCATGAAAATGTTCATATTTTCAAAATGTTAGTTGCTACGAAACAAATTTACACCTGCTCCCTACCATGTGTAAATGGTGCGTAAAACACTCTGCTTTCTTTTTAGCAAACTGATGACACGTAATTATTATGGCAATGCATCAAAATTCAAAGTTCATTTGCCCGTGTGCTCTTTTTGATTTTTTCGTGTGATTGCTTGTCACTGTCACTATTTACCCAGCCGTAAATAGAAAGCCTGGACAAATACGGATCAACCATCCTATTTAAACAACAACTGCCTACAACAATTTAGAAGTCAATATTACTGGTTACTTTTTTTTAGA
Organism: Labeo catla; assembly: GCA_012976165.1. Taxonomy (NCBI): domain Eukaryota; kingdom Metazoa; phylum Chordata; class Actinopteri; order Cypriniformes; family Cyprinidae; genus Labeo; species Labeo catla. Next base: position 40,965 of record VONZ01002251.1, read on the forward strand.
TTTAGTAAAGATCTTAAAAATTAAATAGTAACAATACATTTCCACCGTGGATATTCCAAATCATAGCAACTAAAGCATTTCAGCTGGAAAAACGTTGAGCCAACGAAGCATTTGTGAATCCAAGGAGAGTTTTCAAGAAGATCTGTTTCAGGCGCAAAATCACTCAGAATTTACTCATATATTTACACACGTTTCATGAATGAGGCCCAATGTCTTTTAACGTGGTTTTTATTGAACAAGCATAATTTTTCCCCACACAGTTATATCATTTGGCACAACAGAGGTTTACGATGCAAAAATAAATCAAATTACTTTGATAACTGGGCAAAGTATAGTATTATTTTGGTTAGTCAGCTATTTAATGACAAAGGAATACCTTTTAAATATATCATTTTTTGTCACTATAAAACCCCAGTTACAGCAAGAGAATCTGCTATTGTTTTTGAAGATTCCTTCTGAGATTATTATGTTTGTGAAGGGTTTTAATAACCATTTTTCTCAGATTGTATCACATCTTAATGTGTTTGAAACAGTCTGTATATTATCCATGACCACAAAGTCAAATAACAGGAGTATTTGTACTTTGTTCTAGAGCAAAGAATGTGGAATTTATCTACAATAAAATCAAAGAATTGTCTTATGAAATGGTACGTCAATGCTCTCCTACTAAGTTTTACTGATGCTTTTGATGTAAATGCTCTTCTGTGATGACCAACCTGAAGATTTGTCTCATCTCTTTTGGGTACTGTGACTGGAAAATCATACTGAGTGCTTTTCGTGGTATAATCTCTTTTAAAAATGTGTTTTAACAACAAAAAAACTTCAACTTCATTTCAATTCTCAGGATGTGTATGCACTCACACCGAAGCCACTTTAAATCTACAGCATTTTTCTGGAATCAATGGTCTGTGTGAAAGGGGCAATTTTTTCCTACATCCTACAAGTCGAATATGTGCGAATAAAGAAGGTCACTGGATGAACCTTTGCCCAAATAGATAGCAGTGATGTGGTTACTCCACTGTATGGATTCTCATGTGTAACTTCAGGTGACTTTTAAAAGCGAAATTCTTTCCACACTGATCACACCTGGTATCTCTTCTGTGTGTCTTCTCATGTGTTTTCAGATTCCCTAACTGACTGAATGTCTTGTCACAGTGTGAACACTTGTGAGGTTTTTCTCCAGTGTGAATTCTCTGGTGCAGTCTTAAATGTCTCGCTGTAGTAAAAGTCTTCCCACACTCAAAGCACATGTGCTCTCTCACACCAGTATGAATTTTCTGATGTGTTTGTAAACTCCGCAGATTTGAAAAATTCTTTCCACATACAGAACAGGAATGTGGCCTCTCATTCGCATGAACTGCCTGGTGAGCTTGCAGAGCTGATGACCAACTAAATGTTTTGCCACAATGATCACACTTGAATGGCTTCTCTCCAGTGTGAATCCTCATGTGAACAGTAAGACCGTGTTTGTATGTGAAACTGCCCACACTGATCACACGTGTGTGGCTTTTCTCCAGTGTGAACTCTCATGTGTCCTTTAAGATGTGTTAATTGCGTGAAGCTCTTTCCACACTGGTCACACGTGAACGGCTTCTCTCCAGTGTGAACTCTCATGTGACAGTCAAGACTATTTTTGTTAGAGAATCTCTTTTCACACTGATCGCACATGAACGGCTTCACTCCGGTGTGGATCCTCATGTGAAACTCAAGAGTATTTTTGTACGCGAATCTCTTTTCACATACATCACACGCGAACGGCTTCTCTCCTGTGTGAATTCTCATGTGTACTTTAAGGTTTGCTGATTGTGTGAAACTCTTCTCACAGTGATCACACTGGAAAGGCTTCTCTCCGGTGTGAACTCTCATGTGAAACCCGAGATACTGTTTGTTTGTGAAACTCTTCCTGCACTGATCGCATGAAAACGGTCTTTCTCCAGTGTGGATTTTCATGTGTTTTTTAAGAGATCCTTTAGCTGAATTGACTTCCACACTGATTACACGTGAACGGCTTCCAGTGTGAACTCTCATGTGAAACTCAAGACTTTGTTTGAGTGAGAAACTCTTCTCACACTGATCACATGGAAACGGCTTCTCTCCTGTGTGAACTTTCATGTGTCCTTTAAGGTTTCCTTGTTGTGCAAAACTCTTCCCACACTCATCACACGTGAACGGCTTCTCTCCAGTGTGAACTCTCATGTGGCACTGAAGAACTTTTTGGTTGAAAATCTCTGTTCACACTGATCGCAGGTCAACGGCTTCTCTCCAGTGTGAACTCTCATGTGACACTCAAGAGTTTCTTTGTGTGAGAAACTCTTCCCGCACTGATCACATGTAAACGGCTTTTCTCCTGTGTGGATTGTCATGTGCTTTTTAAGGTTTCCTTTTTCTGCAAATTGATATCCACACAGATCACATGTGAACGGTTTCACTCCAGTATGAACTTTCATGTGACGCTTAACACTATGTTTGGCTGTAAAACTCTTCCCGCACTGATCACATGTGAACGGCTTCTTGCCAGTGTGAATTCTCTTGTGTCGCTCAAGACTGTGTTTGTTTGTGAAACTCTTTTCACACTGAGTGCAGGTGACAGATTTCTTTGCTATTTTTTCCTTTAAAAATGTCTTTTTAGTCTTCGAGCTACTCAGAAGTTTTTCTCCAGGTTTAAAATGATGCTCCTCCTCCGCTTCACTCAGTTCTTCACTCTGTTCTTCACTCTCCTCGCTCTCTTCCATCAGTTCTGAAATAAAAAAATCACTTTAAATAAACCAATATTTAAAGAGCAAAATATAAAAGTGAGTCCTGTTGTAATAACAGCAATAAAACAGCTGCTGTAAAACATTATGATCATTCTGGTATGTTTTTATAAATTAACTGCATTACTGAGGCACAAAAAAAAAAATTGTACCGAGACCTATCAATCATCTTATATAATGTTTAAGAGACCAATCTGTTAGGTTCTTCCAAATATCTTCCTTTGTGTTCAATTCAACCAAAAAAAATAAACGTAACCCCCCCTTCAAGCACCCTTCATTTTGGCATGAAGACGTAAATGAAATTTTTATCTGTGTACAAGGAAGAGCACAAGTAATGCATCATGGGACGAGTGACCACTTCTTCATATTACAGGTGGTGAAAAAGAGTGTCCTGTGTTAGAAAGTCAACAAATGTACTGTAATTGTTACCATATTCACTGGCTTTATCAAAATGTGTGCCTAATCTACTCATATAAGTCTAAATAAGTGGTTCAGATGACCAAATCATAAAGTTTTGTTGCATAATTAACATTTTTATTAGTTTGGCCATACGTTTACACCAGGTGTGCCGAACAAGTCCTGAAAAGTGAAGCCAAAACGTTTTGATTGCCCCCTGATGACAGGCTGCAGTATACAGTAAAAGTTCAAAGTTGTCCTAAGACAAAAACAGGTATTGTTTTCAACTTTGATGAAAGATTTTGATCCACTTTAAATGTTGACTACTGTAGGTCATAAACTCCACCTTCTCCATGTAATCTAATGGGACGTGAGCTAAACTAAATTTTTCCAAAGATGGAAAAGTTTCCATTATTTGAGGTCGTTTTTTATCATGCTGATTTATGTTCAGTTGTTTGTTTTTTCTAATATGTTTGCTTTTAGGTAGTTATTATGCTAAAAATGGGGCGTGGTGTCATGATTGTGATCTTGCGATTGGGCATGTGGGAGTTTGATACTGCGGCTCCACCTCACAACACTTCACATGCTCTGGCTCCAAACAAATCTCTACTAAGATGGCAGCAGCCATACTAAAATGCTTTAGCTTCACTTTTCTATAGTGGAATGAAGCTGAGTCGCCATCCATCTCTTTTACAGTCTATGATTTTCACATAAATCTGAGATTATGTTAAACATGTTGTGGAGTTACAGTCTGTATGTTAAATATGAACATATAAGCAAACGAATGTGCACAGTAACTGCACTTTGCATCCACTTTCTGCTGATTACTGAATGAGACTAACTCAAATGACCAACCCACCCGATACACATTTGTTCACAAATGACATGTACCAGTTCATTCAATTCATTTACAAACAAGATCCGTCTCTAGTCAGCGGTCAGTGATGGGCGTATTTGTTCAGTAACAGCTGTTAATGAATGAAAAGAACCAGTTGTTGAACAATACAGGTAGAGCTCGGCTTGTGTAGTTTGGCACTTTACCATTGTATTGAAAACTGACCCACTAGGTGTTTTAGACATAGTTTTGTGGTATAGCCTAATATTTTGCACTTTGAACAGTTCTCTCAAGATCTCGCTCACTATTCGTTCAGTACTCTGTACAGTAGTAAACTAAGTAAATTGTCAATAAACACAGGTGAAATGCAAAATATACCACAAAACTAAGTCTAAAACACAGTAGTTTTCATTAAAATGGTAAAATGCTAATTTCTTTCTTTGCTGCAAATATGCCAAACTATATAAAACTACATGAGCTGAGCTCTACCTGTATAATAAAAAAAATAATCACAAAAACACAATGTTGTACATTGTAACTTTATCTAAATGTGATAAAGTGCTTGACACTTTCTAACATGAATGTTCTTCAGCATCATGATTAGGGTTGCAGAGAAGCAAAACATTTCCGAGGAAACTTAATTTTGGAAATACTAAAAATTTATAGGAGTTTACAAGAGGAGGGAATTAATTGGAACTTTGGTTTAATTGATACATTAAATAAATTACTGAAGAGATTTCATGCACTTGACTTTGGGACCAGTTGCTAAGTGAGTAGAGAAATTAAATTATTTCTGAGATGAAGGCTAGCAGCAAGTTTAGGGGACACTTACCCAAAAATGTAAATTGTGTCATCAATTACAGTTACATCAGTTACTCAGAACAAGTTGTTCTACACCAATATAAATTTCTTCTTTCTCCTCAACACAAAAGATATTTTGAAGAATGCTCCTAACCAAAACTTCCTGGTCCCTCATGGACTCTGAAGGATTACAAATTTAAGAATCTGTTTAAAATATGCTGATCCTATGTATATTTGTTATAGGTTCCAATATAACAAGATGAACTGAACAAGTTGTGTATATTGTGACAATCTAAGAGCAGGCAGCCCAGGCCCAGAGAGAGTAACCTTTTGTCTTTATGCTGTTCCTGAACATTTGGCAGGTTTTCCCAAGTTAAGTGTGAATTCTAAGCTCAAGGTACAATTGTGCCTTTTGTTTAAGCACCTATGCATTTGAATGACACTTGTATGCTAAATAGATCAAGGCTGGGAAAATCTTTAACTGAGCTGTTTTCCTGTTTGACATCCAGATTATTTGTTTCATAATGTGGATGTCAAAGGGTCACAGCAACTAGCTACCAATATTTTTCAAAATACATTTTTTGTGTGTGTGTGTTCAAGAGAAAATACAAACACGTTTATAACTATACGAGGGTGACAGAATGATGACAGAGTTTTTATTTTTGAGTGAATATGCCTTTAACAACTTTGTCTCATATATACTGTTAACACAAGCAATGAGGTTCAGTCTTGTATTGAAGTGTGCACTTGGTCAGTTTTCTTTCCATTGAATCATTAAACTAGAACTATATTTCATTTTCCTGTTTTAGGCTAACATAACATTTAATTCCTGTTAATTCCCATGTAAGTTTTCAAACTTTGAAAGTCCCCAGAACTTTGCATCCCTAATCATGAACAGAGTATAGACACCAACCTGTTTGTTCTTCAGTATCTTCAATGTGTTTCATTCTGCAGGGTTCTGGATCACTCCTCTGCTCTCTGTCCTCTTTAATAAACTCAGTCTTTACAGATTTCAGCTCTTCCTGATGCTTTGATGCTTGTGTTCACTTGCAAACTGATGGGAATCTTCCAGCATTTATTGCTGAACTGCAATGGGAGGAGCTTCACTGATGATGAATTTCAGTGTGGGAGGAGCTGATCTGCCAAAATCAAAAATATAGCAGTTACTGAGTTCGTTTTTATAGGGTCAAAGACCAGATGTCAAATTTTAGTGTCTGCAATTTTTATTATTATTATTATTATTATTATTAAACAGCATAGTTATTCTCTATAGTACAATAACTAAACTATATAAAATAATTACAGATCATACTAAATTTTATATTTTAAATGATTCAAAATTTCTTGTTGCAAAATGAGTAAAACCTAGTGGTTTGCAGGACATTGTCAAAGCATAAATATAAAAAACGTAAATAAGTATGTTTGGACTGCACTATGATCTTTAAATACAGTGTTTAAATGTCACTGAATGATTCTTCTACTATAAATATAGACAAAAACGGATTTATTCAGAAATAAACAAATATATATAGAGAGAGAGAGAGAGAGAGAGAGAGAGAGAGAAAGAGGGATCAGATGCAAAACCAGCTAAAAGCCATCTTGCTCAAAAATGAGATAATAATTAATAAAGCTCCTGACCACATAGTATATGTCCATCAAATACTTTTAATTCAAACTCGCTAAATTCCAGCCTAAGCCCAATCAGAATCACCACTACTTACATAGAAACCTATACAAAGTAGCCAGAAACAAATGCTCATTTTAAAAAAATACGTCAGATGGATTTAGTGGCTTTTGCATCTGAACTCTCTCTCTCTCTCTCTCTCTCTCTCTCCACACACACACACACATATATATATATATAAGATTTTTTTTTATTTCTCTATAAACCCATTTTATAGTCTTTTCATCTGCTGTTAATACTAATGAGCCTCAGACTTTTAACACTCATTTAACAAGCCACTGAGGATCATCAGCAGATCATTTCACTTTATTCTAAATGTTTGCTGTTAGAAACAAATTATTTTAGTCTGGGTATATGTTAATACTGTTATTTCTCTCAATATGACATGAATATACAAAACAAACACTAATGTAACTCATCTTCATTAACCACTACAGCTAAATAACTGCAGCAGCATGTCCATAGGAATCTAAATATAGTTCCCTTTCGAGGAACTCGAACTGCGTCCTCTAGAGGTCGCTAATGGGGAACGTCTCCTACGTGACCCGTGTCTGAAGCTATATACAAAAACTACAAGTTACTGGCCGGCGACAGCTTATGACGTCACTGCCGGCGCGACTCTTCGCTGCTGGCGCGTCATACCAGTGCGACCGCATAGTACAAAAGGGCGCCGGTCGAACACAACGTCCTCTTCTTCGTCTTCATTTTGACCTTTTGTCTTGTACATTCCTCTCACCAGGACGGCTCATCCGTGACGTTGTGTGGTAAGGAGCAAGCGTTTTCAGCTCTCGAGGGAGTTTACTGCGCTCTTTGTTTGTCTCTTGCTAGAGACAAACACGCTCTGATACCCGCAGCTTTCTATACGGAACTACACGAGCTGTGTATGTTGGTGAGGAGTAAGCGAATATCAGTCTCCAGGGAGTTGAACGCGATCATCGCATTCAATGCTTGTTTCTTGCGAGAAACAGGCATGCTCTCATACCCGCTCTCACGAGCTCGCGAGCCGTGTCTGTGTGTGTGATTGAGAGCAGGGCGTCTCCCTCCAGAGGGAATTGGATGCGCTCATCGCGATGCATTCGCAAAAGGACGGAGGTGAGTCCTCAACTGTTTACGGGTTGTATATCCGAATTTGCATGAGTGCGTTCGCCCAAACGCATTAGCAACGCATTCGCGGTGGCGACGGCTCCGTTCTCGCCTGGTTCCCGGGGGAATCTAGTGCGTGGGCGGAGCGTGTTTAAACTCCCGTGGGAGCGGGTATATGCGGCACGTTGCGGTGTTAATTTTGTGCCAAAATTAAGTTTATGGAACACCTCCTGAGCATAGCCATCTGAGGATGGTTATAGTTCGGCCATGTTTATGGTAAGATGAACTTACTCTAGAGGCTATCTATGGAAGCATAGCTATCTGAGGGTAGCTATGTGTTTCTAAGACCCTTCTTTGGGGGTTCTTAATAGCATCTTCCTGGAGCACTGCTATGATGGGTGAGTACGATCCCTTATTATGTATCTTACCACATGATGTAAGCGGGGTTTTGCTCCATTTCAGATGGAGCAGCCTTACTAATGGTCCAGACTTCCCTGGCTGAGGACAGATGAGGTACCAGAGCTCCGCCGTACCACGGTTTTGCCCCTCCGTGCTACCAAGCAGGCCACCACTGCTATGGGCAGGTCTGTGGCGGCCATGGTGGTTACGGAGAGACATCTCTGGGTAAACCTGGCCGACCTCGGGAGGAAAGGGAAGGGCTTTCTTCTCGATGCGCCGGTTTCACCTTCTGAGCTTTTCGGTACTTCCGTCTGGACAGTTATCGGGAAGTTTAAGGAGGCAAAGGCACGCTCTGCTGCCTTAAAAACCTTCATACCTCGAAGGACCAGAGGGGTCCTGACCCATCCCGGTCTGAGGATCGGAGACAGGCGCAGAAGGCTAGTGTGGCGGCCCGCGCCCCTCCTCCGCCTGCGGGTGGCTCCAGGAGAGGCCGCGGACCGAGGGGAGGCCGCCAGGATCTGAGGGAGGTGGTTCAGGCGAGGCGTTCTCAACGCTCTCGTCAGGACCAGAGCAAATAACATCAGCTCGCATCTCTCTCGGGGTGGCTCACCTCCCCTCTCTATTCCCTTGCTGCGTAGAACTGCAGTCTACCTACTACTGGACCATATGATGTGCTGGGTTCGTTCTATCTCACATACTAATGGTTCGGACTCTACCCAGAGTTGCGGAGCCATGAGATCTTCATTCATCATGTGGGTGAGTATGATCCTTTTCCTAAGAAAATATTAAGCTTATTGTGTTGCAGTATGTGCGTTTGGGCTGCTGTGTTCCTCCTGTGTTTCAGGGTAGGACGCCCCCCACCCCCCATGGATGGGACCCCTGGACTTTCCTGATATCTCCTTTCTTCATTGGACTTGGAGTATTTACCTTCTGTCACCACAGAAGCATCTCTAGATGCTACGAGGTAGCTCTCGTTAATTTGGGTCCCTCACCACATTACTGCAACCCCCAGGGCTTGTTGATCGCTATTCAGGTAATCTTTTTCTGGTTTTTATAACCTGCTCACCTTCTCTTCCCTAGGACTTTTTCTGTCCTTCTTCTAGGTAGGTTCTCGGAAGTCTCTTCACGAGATGCCCCTACGTCTATGGCTGAGTATATCACACTCTTCCCATGCCTCGCCCTGAGGGGCTTCTGCTGCTGTACTATCCACCCATTCCTCATGCTTTAGACGTTTCTGCGGAAACCTCTTTTCGGTGCTGACTCTGAGGAGCAGCAGCCCGTTTTAAAGCATGTTTAGGCCTCTGTTCATGCATACCTGCGGGTTAGCTGAACAGGGCCTACGCTCTCCTTTGAGAAGGAGAAGCATGTATTGTTCCCCTTGGCAGAAGGTGAGGATCTCCCTTTCTAGCCATCATGGTCGCCCTGGTCTAGGCTCCCCTCCCTGGAGGGTTAGCCTTTGGTGCTCACCTCAGCTAGGAGCTGAGGGATTTAGAGCATGGCTTGCTTGGGCAGATACGGCTAAAGCCCCTCCTGGTGGAAGGTGAGGACGTCCCCTGCTGTCGCCCTGGGTGAGGCTCCCCTCTATGGAGGGCTAGCCTTTAGTGCTCGCCTCAGCTGCAGACTGAAGGTTCTAGAGCACGTATTACTTGGGCGGATACAGCTGAGATCCTCTTGGCGGATGGTGATGATTGCTCGTTCCAGCCATTGCGGTCACCCTGGTAGGCTCCCCTCCACGGAGGGCCAGCCTCAGTGCTCGCCTCAGCTACTGCTGAAGGTTCTAGGGCATTTTGTCTATATAGGTTGGCTTCAACCTATTTTTAAGAACGATTTCACTCCCCCTCGATGTTGGGTCTCGTTCTATGCTCCTTCCTGGTCAGTCGTCCCAGGAAAGGGTCGTATCCACCTCAGGAGCTGGGGTGGTTCAGAGCACACTATCCCTTGGTAGAATGGATGGATCCTCCCTCCCACTCTGAGGAGGGTCAGGTATCTTCCTTGAAGTTGCTGATGCTCCACCATGACCACATCGGAGGACCGGCCGCTTGCTGCCGCCCGCTGTGATTTGTCCCCCACCACATTGTGTGTGTTTAGGGGATATGTCACCCCACTTGGATGGGGTTTGTTGCCTCGTGGAGCCTTATGCAGTCAGCGATTCGGGTCTTTTGACCTCTTCTCTACCATCATTATGTCGTTTTGACACGGGGTGTGCAGGCTGTGCTCCCCTGCGATGCAGGGTCATTCGAGCAAGCTTTCCTGGGCAGAATGAGTAGGCCCTTTCCTCTCAGTAGGTTAGGTGCCTACCCCTTCAACTGCTGTGCGTCCCATCACTGTTGGACTAGTCGATCGCGTGCTGTCGCCCAACGTGTTTTGGTTTCGGTCGCGTTTGCGCGCACGGGAACCGTGTCACTCCATCTAAAGAATATGTCCCTTCGGCAGTACGGGTCACGGCCTCGTTTCTGCTCGGAGAAGAGCATGGCAGTGCCTCCCTCTTTGGGATGCTTAGGTACGTCGTGCAGAGGTTTCTTCCTCTCGTCACGGAGTATCTATCCTGTGGCTGCTATATGCTCGCCTGGGTTACAGGATGGAGTTCTTGTCTCATCGGATAAATCGGTCGCTTGCTGCCGTCCGATGTGTTTTGCTTTTCGCCACTTGTGTGTGCGGAAGCTGCTCTTCCTATTGGGGCCTTCTTGAATCCCCACAGACAGCAGTTTTTTCTCTCTGCCCCTGTGATGTCTCTCCTGACATTGCATGAGATTGACAGTTGCTCCCCTCACTGAGGGTACTTTGTGAGCTTGTCATCCTCAGTCGGAGCTCAGATGTTCCTCTCTTTGACATGAGAAGGACCTCCGCTCCCTACGGCTCTGGCTTTCCAGGTAGTAGCCCCTGGTGGGATGACATAAGTCGGCATTCTTTGCTCCTCTCTATTTGAGGGTCTTCTGTGAGCATGCTATACCCTGTCGAGCATCTGGGTCTCTCGTCCCATGAGAATCATGTCTCCCCTGCTCCGGGGGCATCCCGTCCAGGACCGCTCGTACTGAGCGCTATAGTGCTCCCCTTCCTGCGGGAGGGTCATGTTGAGCACGATTCGGCTCCCTGAGTACTCAGAACCTTCCCCTTTTTCCGGGGGTTGGCGTTCTCTGCTTTCCAGAGCTCCTCCCAGAACGGTGTGTAGTGTCCAGGCTTGCCGGACACAGTCTGAAATCCACTTCGGTGGTAAGAACGCACACTAGCTTCTTGTGTTCTTTCTCAAATCCTGTATGGTGGGGATCACGCGCTCGGCTTCGTACCCTTTTTTGAGTTGTTTAAAGCCCCGGAATCTTGGGCTACACTCAACCTTTGTATCGCCTTTGTATCACGATACTTCTGAATAGGGTGCTTTGACCTGTGCTACTTTCCCTGCGAGCAGGGTTACCTAGCAACAGGCGAACTCCCTGGTGACGGGCCAAGGTCTAGGCTGCCTTCCTAGACTATAGGCTATATCCCTTAAAGGAATCTCTCTTCTGATTCCAAGGCTGAGCTCTGCCCTTAGCCAGGCATCATTAGCCTGGGCCTTACAGGTAAGTCCTTGGGCATGCAGCTCAGGCCACTGGCCGAAGGGATTAAGTCACTGACAGCCGCCTGGACGTCTTTTGGGGCAGCTCCACTTACCTAAGTGAGGCTGGTACTTAGTGCTCGCCCCTGTCTCGGGCTTGCACTCCCCTCAGCATGGCAGCGTGGGTATAACCGTTCCCCATTAGCGACCTCTAGAGGACGCAGTTCGAGTTCCTCGAAAGGGAACGTCTCCGGTTACGTATGTAACCCTGGTTCCCTGAGAAGGGAACGAGACACTGCGTCCTCTAGACTAGACAAAGCACCTAAGTGCTAATATTTCCAGCATTAAACTATTCATATTCACCAATATTAACAGTAAACGTATAATGTCTCACTTACCTCATTATAAGTTCCAGAATATTATAACATGTAAAGTAACTAACAAAATCGGCCCAAAGATGCCAGAAGAATAGAAATAAAAGCTCAAAACTAGATCTGTATTCTCAACATTTCCCCTCACAGATCTCAAACTTTTTTCCTCGCGTGCTCCCTGCTGCTGCACTGATGTTTACTTCATCAGGAAAACACCAGAAACAACGCACAAGTCGCGCTGTGCCCGATGAAAACAATACATAAAAAAAGCCTTTAAAATGTCGCTTAAACAAAAACAAATTAAATGTGTTTGATGCCTGTGTAAATATGTAAAGCTCACCTCTGAAGACTGGCGCCGAATGAATGAGGGGAGGCGGAGCAGTGACATCTGTGAAACAGTTCAAATGTTACGGTTTACTGGAACGAGTTTGTCTCTGTTGCCTGGAGGAAAGTTTGGTTGATTCCACATACTTAATAACTAATAAGATAAAAGAAGTTTCTCTTCGAATTGTCTGTCTTATATATCCTGTTAACACTTTTTTTAAATAAATATAAAAAATATATTGATACAAACTGTTCCTTTTGCAAACAGCAGCCAGAGATTATAGTGCATTTATTTTGGCACTGCCATTACCCTAAAACCTCTCTTTATTTGTTATTGATAATATTGATAAAAATGTCTTGTTAGGTTTTGTTAATTAAAGTGCATTTACAGGAAAACAAGTTGTATGTACTTAATCTCCTTATTTTGTTAACAACATTTTATATACATAAATGTAAATTTTCATGTCAGAAGCCACTGTTTTGCTTGTTGAAATACAACATTACTTTGAGACTATTTCTAACTTGTGTAATAAAAAGGCTTTAAGAACTGTAGAAATCTGTAAGCTGTTTAATCACTTGAAATGCAATTACTTGGAATGCAATGTGTTTTGTTTAACTTTATACCCCTGTTTAGTATTTTATTTGTTTTGTTATTGTAATTTGTAAATAATAATAATAATAATAATTATTATTATTATTATTATTATTATTATTATTGTTGTTGTTTTTATTTATTCAGTATTATTTTGTTATCATCATCACCACCATTTAAAAAAATAGTCCGATCTACCATCCACACAGTCATATATACCTAGGATGGCTTGAGGGTGAGTAAATCATGGAGTAATTTTCATTTTTGGGTGAACTATCCCTTTAAGCCTTGTCTGTGAGAGCGGGCATATAATCGTCATGATTTATTTCACTACAACTCTTACCATCTTTTGCATCATGCCTCGTCCACAGATAATTGTCTTTCCAGTTTGTCTATATCAGGGGTCTGCAACTTTCAATGTCAAAAGATGCCATTCTGGCCCCTTTGCCACCAAATAAAATATACTGCTGGACAATTAGCCTTCTTCACGGTGCGCGTTCAGAACCCGGAAGCGTTAAATAGTTGTGTAAAATAACTTCCGCTGTAGCCTGTATGAATGGTAATGCCCATAGCACGGGATGGTTGTGATTTATTAATGAACAATTCATCAAAGATGTTTCATCAAAACACATTAAACACAGTTTGCAATCATTAATCGGGAATGACGAAATGAGGAAAAATGTTGTCCTGATATTCCGACGCACATTTCATGATTTAAATATGAGCGCACAAGCTGTGTATGCACAATATTTCAGAGACAGACCAGCTTTTTATTTAAAAAATGCAAGAATAGCATACAAACAACAAATCTGAACCACTGAATTTGTGAAAGCGAATTTGTAAAGTGAAATAAAATGGACCGAAATTTGTCTGTTGAGCATTAAACCATTTTTAAACAGATTTAATATTTCTTTAAATATTTAATATTTTGGAAGTGTATTCTGGAAGGTGAATATGAACAAGTGAATTTTTAATTGTGAAATTGTGTGTGAAACCTTTTGAATTGAAATACAACTTAAATAATCAACCATTTAAAATTTAAGGACTTAAAAATGCAAGCCCTGGAAATACAAGGTGTTAAAATGCAAACACTGTCAATGCAATTAAATATTTTTTCAGTTACTGCTTTTCAACATGCTTTTTTGTTTCAAACACATTTGTCATTAATTTTCTGCCATACGAAAAAGACAGACACAGAAAATGTTTGGCCTGGTGTCGGATGCAAATCATGGGTTTGGAAATATTTTGTATTTGGGAAAACAGATGGGCAGACAAAGAAAACCCTTGTTGTTTGCAAATCTTGCCACCCTTCTGGCAAACCTTGCCAAAACCTGGCAAACCCTGCCAATCATCTAGTTGACTTAAACGCCTGATAAAATGATTTCAAATTCGGAAATTTTCGGAGACAGGAGAAGACATTAAAAATTATTCAAATGTTTAACATCGTTAAATAAGGCAGTTACCTCACATTCATTCAGCCATTTTAAACAAGGGAATAAGCAGTAGGGACTCGGAATAAGAGCACCAACACACAAACAAATGGCTTTACTACAAATAAAACTAAAAATTGCAATTGAAGTTAAACCATATAACCACAGATTTACTCTGGCTTTATTACACTCTCCAAAGTTTAAAAATGGCAGGCTACTTGTAGTAAAAGTGTTGCTATTCAAATGGTAAAAATGGGAAACACATGGCACTTTTACTATAATAACCCCAGCCCTGTCAGTCAAACTCATTTAAAACCGTACATTCATCAGATATGAAATATGATTCATGAGAACGCAGCAGGTTATTGGGGAAATATATTTTTTAGTAATCTTTCAGCAGGTTGAATATGATTCATGTTAATGCAGAGAATATGATAAGTTGTTTTTTTAAAGAAATGCCAGCCCTAAAGTGTAGTAATAATCTGCGTTCTCATGAGAAACTGTCTGTATGTAGATGTGCTGAATGCTAACCGGAAACTCCTGAGCCGTAACAAGTAGAACGCAGAAGTAGTTGTGCAAGTAGTCCATTTGGTGGGTGGAAGACCACAGACCTGTGACAGTAGCACAAAATAGTTGTCCCCTGAAAGATACAAGCATTTCTTGTCATTGACTGTAGCTATGTCCATAATGCTGGAGTCAAATGAAGGGACTGTCCACTGTGTCCACTTTGATATGTGCATTGCTGACTAGGGCTAGATATCGAGACAAATATTGATTCAATTTTTATTTAACCCTTAAAAGTATACCTTGGGTCTTTAGTGACCTGGTACGTCATTTACTACCCTCTTCCTCCTTTATTCCTTAGTATTCCTCTGTCTATTCATTATAAGCAATATAACAAGAAAGAATACTATTTAAAAGAATGTCTGTTTTCTGACTCATTTATTGTAAAAAGTGTATAGAGTTGCTAGAGACCCGAGGTGTGTATTAGTGCAAGTATATTTTTTCTGCGCAAAAATATTCAAATATTTGATGACTCAATACATGCAATTCACCTTTCTTCCTCGAGGTGGCACTGTCTAATAGATAATAATGACGTGATTACCACAGGCATAAAACAAAAGGACATCATCAGCAAAAATTGAATTGGTTTGAATGGCTTTACTGCAGAGCAAGTACTGTATGCCATAAAATATAAATGTAACTGTCATTTAATCGTGGATGTGGTGAACAAGCTGCCAGCGATCTACTGATTTTGAAGTCACTGAAAATGGTAGTTTTGCAAATATGTTTGAGATGGCGAATATGAGCCAGATGCTGAATGTACTGTGGAAGTGTGCTCTGATGTTGACGGTGATGGTACAGTCATCTCCTCAAATTGAAACCTTCTAAGTTACAAAGTCAAAAGCTAATGAAATATGCTTTATTTTATTCTTCTGTAATTGTTCTTAAAATATCAAGAGAGTTTTTTGCTTTTGCAGCAGTTAGAGATCCATCTGTGCTGGATATTTACCCGGATATTGACCCGAATATGTAATAGTGATTGGCGAAACATTCATGCATTTAAGGGTTAACAAGTTTGCAATACAATTTAATTTATCAATTAATTTGTATATATATATATATATATATATATATATATAGACAAGTCACAACACCTATTTTAAGAAAATAAGTCTCAACTAATGCCATTAGTTACAGTTTACAATAAACCCTGTCAGTTAATACAATTCTAAATTTGTCACACTTTCAGTTGCCATGAATGCCTTGTTTCTGTGTTTTCCTGTCTTTTGTTTTGGTTTAGTTCCTGTGTGCCCTTATTTGGTAATGTTCCTGGTCTCGTTTAGCCTTATTAGTTTACATCCATCACCTGTGTGTAGTTAATTATCCTTGTTTGTCTATGCCTTTAAGTTGCTCCTTCACAGACGCTCTTTTTTTGGTCACTGTGATGTTGTGCTTTCCTTTGTCTATCTATCTGTGTTTGAAGTTTATTATTAAATTAAAAAAGATTTGAACTGCACCTTCCTACCTACAACACAGCCATGACAATATTACAGTGATTTGTAAATTGCATGCAACAAAGTATACTTTTGAAATATTACAGAAGATTTATCATGTATCTTGGTGTAATTTGCTTTGTAAGAGCACAGTCAATTAAGTCTAAATTTTGGCAAATGTCATTGTGACAT
Organism: Labeo catla; assembly: GCA_012976165.1. Lineage (NCBI taxonomy): Eukaryota > Metazoa > Chordata > Actinopteri > Cypriniformes > Cyprinidae > Labeo > Labeo catla. Next base: position 57,351 of record VONZ01002251.1, read on the forward strand.
TTGAATACTTTCTTTAACACCCTCATATATAATATATATATATATATATATATATATATATATATAATTTTTTTTTTTTCCTTCAATGAGTTTTCAATGCCACAGATTTATGGACAGCCAAATGAAGACTGTCTAGAAACTAAACAAATGTGTGAAAAACGTCTGACAGAAAATGAAGTTAGCGAAGTAAAACTTCTCTCCAAAGTTTAGTAAAGTTCCAGACTCCAACATGGTGCTGTGACAGTATGACGCTCTCTGAGGATGTTTTATGAGGGGCAGCAAGGCTGTCATTGTGCTACGAGATAATCTTAACACAGCTCACTTTTTTTTTTTTTTTTTTTGACCACAATTTGGAGTCTTAAAAGACTCCTATAATTCTAGGCTAATCTGTAGTCTTTCATCACTGGTTTGACATGTTCAGCGACAGCTGATTAATGGCTGTTGTGATCAGATTTGACCTACAAAATTCTCCTGATAGCACAGGAGAATTTTTTTTTTTTTTTGAGTGTTTGCTCATCTGCAATATGTCAATAGGACATTTCCTATCAGATGATGTCAAATAGATGTCTTTAAGATGTTTATGAATGTATGTAAAACTGACATCTTACAGACGGCTGGCAAATGTTTGTACACAGCAGATGCTTTTCAGATCAAGTGATCTTTGACCAAGGTCTTGTAGATGTATGTGTGCTATCTGGGTCTGGCAGTGGCAGTATATGGGGGGTACTTACGGAAGGGTTGCCATACGGCAACACTGTACCACAATGGAAAATGGAAAAATTGTATATAATATTTTTTCTATTTAAATGCTAATTTCTTTTAGAAATTGTCCAACCCCTGTACTTCTGCACTCTTCCTATTGGACTTTCTGTAAAATATTGCTGTATAAATTTTTTTTAAAAAAGAAATAATTGTGATATTTATACATAAATACAATGATACTACAATAAACACTTAAATAAATAACTGCAATCATATTATTGATGCTACTATCTATAAAAAATCCCAATGGGGAAATACATTACTTCAATTAGATAAAGTTATGAATAAAAGTATCTAATTTACTAATCAAAGATGCTACACAAAAATCCCCTCTTTAGAAGAGATGTTTAGAAAAGAGGTTAACCATTTCTGGAGCACTTAAACTGGTGTCTTCTGTGTGAGGGTGACGGTGGGAAAAAGGTTTGGACAGACATTCACATGTCATGTGATTAAAAAAACAGCACATCATTGCCGACCTTATCCTTAAGGTCTGCCCTTTTAATTCCCATAGTGTAATGTATTGTATATTTTATTTTATTTTTTCCAGAAAAACAAGGAAATAAGTAGAAATTAATTGTTGGTATATGGCAACTCCGTACAATACTGTAGCTTTGCAGGTAGCTCTCTTTAAGCATCTTGGAGAATTTGCCAGTTCTTCTGGATTTAGTCTTTCTCAGTTTGTTTCATTTCTTTGTCATTTGTGATATGTCGGTATTTTTAATAAAATTACAGATTTTGTCCAAAGAGCCTGATGACATCAAAATGTAACTACACACACTTTCTGTGGAAAGGGATTTTGCCATTTTGACCGCTGTTTACTACAGGGGAGAGGATGGAAAAGGGTGCACAGTAATTTGTTTAATTTATGTATGTCTAATACAAAACACTTTTGTGTGGTTGTTTTCCATGCTTTTGTTGGCCCCATAGAAATGTGATGCCAATTTGTTGTGACAAGCCTCAATGTACCCATTTTTGTGTTTTGTCTATGTACTGCATGATCTTCATGTTGTGCAACGTCAACAGCATGAATTCTGTTTCCTCGGCTCCCCAGTAATGCAATGCTTTCTTCCCCACCATCGATTCTAATCTGTGTATTACTGCAGGTGTGTGTCACCTCTTTCATGTACTTCCGGAGCATATGTGCACTTTGGTCAGAGCGGCAGTAATGTGATTAAGGTGTTTACATGCCTAGTATATTTCGATTTAAAATCAGTGTACGCCACTTATGTTAATGTGATTTTTATGAGTTTAATTGTATTATTTGCATTTACATGAGGTAGAGACTAATCGCAATATTGCCAAAATCTCATTTTAATCGAATTAAGAAGGTGCACGTAAACACACTCATCAACACACTCTTTTGATACAACCATACGAAAATATTTTCTTTTAAACTTGAGGCCAGTAACACTCCTACTCTTTCTGAATCTATCATTTGTTTATGTGAATAATGGCAGTATAAAAAGTAACAACAGTTATTAACAAATAATGGTCTCCGTTTTCAAGAGTCGAAAACACCGGAGTAATGTAAATGCAGGCCTAACCTTAGCAAATGGTAATGCACCAATGCTGGTGTAATATACCAATTTCCAACATCAGCCAAATAAAAACTCCATGCAAATCCACTCAAAAATATTTATTTATTTTAACTGTATTACTTTTATTTTGTACTTTTTTTCTTTTTTATATAATTTTTAACTTTCAATAAATATGTAAGTATAGATTTAAAGGAGTAGTTCACTTCATCCCTTGTCATTCAAGATGTTTACGTCTTTCTTCAGTCGTAAAGAAATTGTTTTTTGAGGAAAACATGTCAGGATTCTCTCCATATTGTCACGAATCTGGTCGCTCACCACCAGATGTCGCCCTCTCATTCCATTCATCCGACATTCATATTACACAGATTGTTGCACCACACCCCCGGACTACGTTCCCCATCAGCCATTGTGCTGATCACCTGCATCCAATCAGAGACTCTATGTAAGCCTTTGACTTCCCCTTGCCATGGGCGGAGTATTGTATTGTGTTTAGCAACTTTACGGAGCCACTTTGTTACTTTGTAAATCTAGTGTAGCCTTGTTC
>VONZ01002252.1:0-60184 GCA_012976165.1 Labeo catla
GAGGCGAGCGGATCCATTTGCGAGCTTTTATTGTTTGGACGAGACAGATACATAGTAGAGCAGGCAGGGTCGAGACAACAGCAAGCAGGAAAATTAGGGCGTTGCACAATAGAAGTCCGTGAGTCAGGCGTGGGGTCGAACAGGAGCGAACGGGAGCAATACAGATAATCCAGGGAGAGTAAACGATAGTCCAGGCGAGAAGTCAAACACGGGAACGAGGAGACTAGGAACTCGGGAAACTAGGGAACGCTAACAACACAACAATACAATCTAACAATCTGTGGTTTGCAAGTGGGAGGACCGGGGCTTTTATACTGTCTCTGATTGGACGCGGGAGAAGAGCAATGGCTGATGGGGAATGTAGTCTGGGGTGTAGTGCAACAGTCAGAGTGTGTAAGTGAGGTGAGAGTGACATCTGGTGGTGAGCGGAGAACAGGACACCGACCAGATTCGTGACATAGCCCCCCCCCAAGGAGCGGCTTCCAGACGCTCCAACAGAAACAACAGAAAAAACAGTCCAGGGGAGCGGTGGGGGGGCCAGGGGACTGAGGCAGAACCGGCTGGGCAAGGGCCCTCCAGAGCGGAGCCAGAGGCGGAGCAGGAGACTCGAGAGCCCTCCAGGGTGGAGCAGGAGGCGGAGCAGCTCTCCAGGGCGGAACAGGAGGCGGAGCGGCCCTCCAGGGCGGAACAGGAGGCGGAGCGGCCCTCCGGGGGGGAACAGGAATCCGCGTCTCGGTCTGGGACCTGGAGAGAGCAGGGACAGAGGAGGCAGACAGAGTAGGGGAAGAGAGCGCAGTAACCTCCCAGGGCGGAACAGGAGGCGGAGCAGCCCTCCGGGGTGGAACAGGAGGTGGAGCAGCCCTCCGGGGCGGATCAGGAACCTGCGTCATGGTCTGGGACCTGGGGAGAGCAGGGATAGAGGAGACAAACAGAAGAGCAGGAGGGGCAGGAGCCCTCCAGGGCTGAACAGGAACCCGTATAATGGACTGGGACCTGGGGAGAACAGGGACAGAGGAGGCAGAGAGAACAGGGAGAGAAGCAGAGAGACCACTGGATAACGCTGCCTCCATAGGAGGTTTTACAGTCAACGCTAACACCTCTGGAGGCATTGGCGCAGCTTCTCTGATGGGGAAGGCCTCTGGAGCAGACTTGAGACCAGACGGGACCTCTGGAGCAGATTTGAGACCAAACGGGACCTCTGGAGCAGATTTGAGAGATAAGTGGGACTTTCTCCCTGGAGCCAGGGCACTGGAGCCAAGCCCAGGACCCTCCTGGAGCAGGGCTGGGAACCAAGCCAGGGCCCTCTGGAAGCCCGGACACAGAACCAAGCGGGACCTCTGGAGCAGAGAAACAGCGTTATGGCCTGGGACCTAGGAACAGTAGAGACAGAGGAGGCAGACAGAATAAGGGGAGAAGCAGAGAGTTTGAGGCAGAACGCCGCCTCCCTAGGAGGATCTACAGCCGAAGCTGACACCTCTGGAGGCATTGGCGCGGCTTCTCCGACTGGTGAGGCCTCTGGGTCTGTCTCGTGGTCAGGCGGGACCTCCGGAGCAGACTTGAGATCAGACGGGAGCTCTGGAGCAGGCTTGAGATCAGACGGGAGCTTTGGAGCAGGCTTGAGATCAGACGGGAGCTCTGGAGCAGGCTTGAGATCAGACGGGACCGCAGGAGTTGGCTGGCGAACAGATGTGACCTCTGGAGCCGAGTGTGCAGCCCACACACTGAGAATGGCGATCGCCAGCACGCTAGCAGACATGACGTGACAAGGTTCAGGGAGGTCAGACGAGACCTCTGGCACAGACTTGACGACGGGCAGGACTTCTGGAGTCGTCGTCAAGATCTCTGGAGCGTAGCTTGCGGCCCAGATGCTGAGGATGGCGGTTGCCATCACACTGGCAGACATGATGTGACAAAGCTCTGGGCGGTCAAACGAAATGCGACTTGACTCTGGGCGCTCAGACGAGACGTGACTTGACTCTGGGCCGTCAGGCGGGACATGGTGAGGCTCTGGACGGATAGACGAGACGTGTCGGGGTTCTGGAAGGTCAGACGAGACGTGACTTGGCTCTGGAACAGCAGTAATAACTTCCTTTGGCTCATGAAGATCAGCTGTGGTTTGACTTAGTTCGTGGAGATTGGCCGTGACTTGACTTGATTCGTGAAGCTCAGTAGTGAACTGACTTGACTCTTGGAGATCAGCGGTGATCTGACTTGGCCTATGAGGATCAACGGTGACTTGACCTGGTTCGTGGTGACTGGCTGAGGCCTGACTTGGCTTGTGAAAATCAACTGTGACCTGACTAGGCTCATGGAGATCTACTGTGACTTGACTTGGCTCGTGTAGATCCGTTCTGACCTTGCTTGACACAAGAACCTCAGTCTTGACCGTACTCAACTCAGGAGCAGCAGTTTTGACATTACTTGAATCAGGAGCGGCCGCAGCTTTAAATCGGTTTAACTCAGGAACAACCGCCTTGACGTTGCTCGACGCAGGTACGACAGTCCTGACGTTGCTTGGCGCAGGAACAACAGCCCTGACGTTGCTGGACTTGGAAGCTTGACTAGACTTGGAAGCTTGACTGGACTTGGAAGCTTGACTGGACTTGGAAGCTACAGCAGCAGCTTGACTTGGCTCATGAGGAACTGCTATAACCTGGCTTGGCTCGTGGAGATCCGCTGTACCGGGACTTGACTCGTGAACAACATGGCTTGACTGAGGAACAACATGGCTTGACTTAGGAACAACAGCTGTAGCGTGACTTGACTCGTGGGGAACAACTGTGACTTGGCTTGACTCGTGGGGACCAGCTGTGACCTGGCTTGACTCGTGGGGAACGGCAGCTGTATCTTGACTTGACTCTGTGTCTTGACTTGACTCAGGGATAGCCGCCGCGACATGAAGGAGCGCCACTTTAGCTGCCCGTACTGTCATTAAGGGTGTGTCCAGCACGTGGGCCATCATGACCACAGGTGGCGTCCGGGTGCTGACCACAGGTTCTGGAATGGCAGCCATCTTGTGGAGTGGCTTTGGCGTAGCAGCCATCTTGTGCAGTGGCTCAGGAAAGATGGCTGTAACTTGACTTGAAACAGAAGCGACAGTTCTGACTTTACTTGACACAGGAAACCCAGCATTATCTTGACTTGCTTTAGGAAAGGCAGCTCTGACTTGACCTGACACTGGAACAGCAGCTGTGACTTTACTCGACTCAGGAAACACAGCTGCAGCTTGACCTGACTTGAAAACTTGACTTGACTCAGGAAATACAGCTGCAACTTGACTTGACTTGGAAACTTGACTTGACTCAGCAAACGCAGCTGCAACCTTATATGGCTCTGATATGGCAGCTGTGACGTGACGAAGCTCTGTTTCCACCGCCATCTTGTGAACGGGCTCCGCCGTCGCCACCATCTTGTGAGCGCACGCCGGCGCCGCCGCCATCTTGCAAACGGGCACCGCAGTCGCCGCCATTTTAGGAGGAAGCGCCGGGCGCCGTCAGCTTATCTTGTGGAACGGCACCGCAGTCGCCAGCCATTTATGAACAGGCCCTTAATTGTCGCCGCTTTATCTTGCTTGGCGCGACATCTGCTGAAGCTATCAGGAGCCAGCTTCCACACGTCAGCCATCCTGCTAAGCGATCCAGGCGGAAAAACTTGGTTTTGGCAATGATCCTGCCAGAATTCACTCAATCTGCTAGCCAGCGGGCTGCTGTAGTCCGTTGTCGCTAAGCTCCCTTCACACCCCACAGTACACGGCGAGCCCACAATAATAACGCCGGGTTCAAAAAGGCGGGCAGATGAGCTGACCTCAAGGCTCTGAGTTTAAATTCTCTAGACGCCTCCCACTGTGTCCAAATATGGCATCCGAGTGCAACCCGCCTCCATGTTCCTGGATTTGGGAAAGGAGCAGGCACTCCAGAGTCCCAGAGTACCAAGGATGAAAGCCCAGCTGCTGGAATTCCTGGTGTCCTGTACTCCAGGAGGCATTTAACAGTCCCCTGCCTGCCAATCCCATGAGCATGCATTGAGAGGACAGAGTAGGGGCAGCCAGAGCAACCCTCCTGCGGGCGGCACCAGGGAGGGCGAGGAGGCACTGGGCGAACAGGAGGTGGCAGAGCCTAAGCCACACCTCTGGTGCGGCTGGCGCTGGGCCCGGACTGGTGAGGGCTCTGGCCCTGTCCCCCTGTGGCCAGCTGGACCTCCCATGGTAATTTTGAGATCAGACGGAGCCTTGCTAAGGCTTGGCATCAGGACGTGGGAGCTCCTGGCTGCCTGAGATCAGACGGAGCCTGCAGGTGCCTGAGACTGTGACGGGAGCGCAGGAGTTGGCAGTCCTGACGTTGCTTGGCGCAGGAACGACAGCCCTGACATTGCTGGACTTGGAAGCTTGACTGGACTTGGAAGCTTGACTGGACTTGGAAGCTACAGCAGCAGCTTGACTTGGCTCATGAGGAACTGCTATAACCTGGCTTGGCTCGTGGAGATCCGCTGTACCGGGACTTGACTCGTGAACAACATGGCTTGACTGAGGAACAACATGGCTTGACTTAGGAACAACAGCTGTAGCGTGACTTGACTCGTGGGGAACAACTGTGACTTGGCTTGACTCGTGGGGACCAGCTGTGACCTGGCTTGACTCGTGGGGAACGGCAGCTGTATCTTGACTTGACTCTGTGTCTTGACTTGACTCAGGGATAGCCGCCGCGACATGAAGGAGCGCCACTTTAGCTGCCCGTACTGTCATTAAGGGTGTGTCCAGCACGTGGGCCATCATGACCACAGGTGGCGTCCGGGTGCTGACCACAGGTTCTGGAATGGCAGCCATCTTGTGGAGTGGCTTTGGCGTAGCAGCCATCTTGTGCAGTGGCTCAGGAAAGATGGCTGTAACTTGACTTGAAACAGAAGCGACAGTTCTGACTTTACTTGACACAGGAAACCCAGCATTATCTTGACTTGCTTTAGGAAAGGCAGCTCTGACTTGACCTGACACTGGAACAGCAGCTGTGACTTTACTCGACTCAGGAAACACAGCTGCAGCTTGACCTGACTTGAAAACTTGACTTGACTCAGGAAATACAGCTGCAACTTGACTTGACTTGGAAACTTAACTTGACTCAGCAAACGCAGCTGCAACCTTATATGGCTCTGATATGGCAGCTGTGACGTGATGAAGCTCTGTTTCCACCGCCATCTTGTGAACGGGCTCCGCCGTCGCCGCCATCTTGTGAGCGCACGCCGGCGCCGCCGCCATCTTGCAAACGGGCACCGCAGTCGCCGCCATTTTGTGAGTGCGCGCCGGCGCTGCCGCCATCTTGTGAACGGGCACCGCAGTCGCCGCCATTTTGTGAACGGGCTCCACTGTCGCCGTCATCTTGCTTGCGCACATCGGCGCGGCCGCCATCTTGTGCACGGGCTCAGCTGAAGCTATAGTAGCTTGGGCGCGCTCCGACACGGCCGCCATCTCGCGAGCGATCCAGGCAGAAAACTTGGTTTTGGCGTCGTGATCCGGCGTAACCACCAATCTGTGAGCGGGGTGCGGGGCTGCCGTGTCCGCGTTGTCGCGTTCCCCCTTCGCGACCCCCACAGTACACGGCGAGCCCACACACAATAACGCAAAGTTCAAAAAGGCGGCCAGAGATGAGCGCGGACCCTCGCGTCTGAGTTTAGCCTTTAGAGGCTCATTAATGCAGTCGCAATAAATCTCCATAATACTGCAGTCCGGGAGGGTGGAATAATTGGCTATGGCTAGAAACTCACGGATGTGTTGATCGAGTGTACGCTGTCCTTGTTTGATTCTGTATAGGGTTCTGTCGGTGTCCATATCGGAAGATTGTCCGGGGGTGAAGCTGCTGGATCCTGTGGTGACGGATTGTTCTGTTACAATGGGAAGGAGACGAGAGGCGAGCGGATCCATTTGCGAGCTTTTATTGTTTGGACGAGACAGATACATAGTTGAGCAGGCAGGGTGGAGACAACAGCAAGCAGGTAAATTAGGGCGATGCACAATAGAAGTCCGTGAGTCAGGCGTGGGGTCGAACAGGAGCGAACGGGAGCAATACAGATAATCCAGGGAGAGTAAACGATAGTCCAGGCGACTAAACACAGTCCAGTCAAACACGGGAACGAGGAGACTAGGAACTCGGGAAACTAGGGAACGCTAACAACACAACAATACAATCTAACAATCCGTGGTTTGCAAGTGGGAGGACCGGGGCTTTTATACTGTCTCTGATTGGACGCGGGAGAAGAGCAATGGCTGATGGGGAATGTAGTCTGGGGTGTAGTGCAACAGTCAGAGTGTGTAAGTGAGGTGAGAGTAACATCTGGTGGTGAGCGGAGAACAGGACACCGACCAGATTCGTGACACGTAGACACCTCTGTAAACAGGAAATGCGGTTAAGAGCACAGCTGAAGCTATATATATATATATAGAATGTCAATCGTGACATTAACTTACATACAAAAATAAACAATATATTATGAATTCGTTAATTATACACGTAATATTAATCTATACCAAACATAATACATTATGTTTTCATTCATTATTTTGGGCAAAATTTCATTATGTTTTCTAAGCAAGCATCCACTTCCTGCTTTCGACCTGTCATATCTTTGTGCATTAAGAACTGTATATCGCAACGATTAATGTTTATTTGCAAATTTAAATTATTTATGGGTTTTTATTTTTATTTACGCATTTACTTTACTGTATTTTTTTTTGTCACCAACTCAACACTTAAAGTTTCTTTGAAAATGTTGTCTTAAAATTATGAATTGATAAAGTGCCATTTTTATAAGAACTACATGACAGCTATTGCTTTGTTCTGATAACAAAACCTTTCACAGTAAATTATGTGTACATGTAGAGATAAAATATAGAGATTACCTCATGTTAAAGAAAGTTGGAAGTCCAAAAGTGTTGGACTAAACAATATATGAAGAGGAATAAACTCAAAGAACATGAAGATAATGCAGTTTGAGTATTTCATTTTATTGGTCATACAAAACAGCAGTTTAACATCACAGTTTTATTAGCAGAGGCCCACCTGTTGTGTCTTCCGTTGTTACCACATACATTTAACATGTAATAATACACACACACACACACACACACACAAGTTCCCTCCAGGATAAAAAACAAGACCAACACACACATTGATTCTCCCTTCTACTACGTTCCACAGTCATTCTAGCACTGGCACATAAAAGAGGAGTCCATATCCTCTATACTGTCATAGAATCCTCTCAAGCAGCCACGCCTCCCATTACCATAAAACCCAGAGTAGGATTTGAACAACATTTTGCAATCAAACATTACAACTAATCAAATAAGACAAAACTCGTAGCTGAACTACTCACCAACGCAGCGACAAACAAGTGGAAATAAAATCCTGCTGAGGGCCTTGGCGTCATTAACCAATGATATAATTTGTGAGCGGGGCGACACATGTAGCCCTGCCCCACATGTAGCTCCACCCCGTTCTGCAGGCTGCAGCCAGCGCCCCTCCTCTCTCGCACGCCCACTCCTGTCGGGAGCCTGGTGAAGGGCGGCGATTACGGACGGGGTGACGATGATAATTAGGGGGGAGGCAGGCGACTCGTCACATTATGAAAAAACAATTTTTTGTAATGTAATTAAAGTAGAACCATAAGACAGATCAATCCCATCACAGAAATCTATGGTTGTGTTGTGTGTGTGAGAGAATGTGGACATGGACAGCAGGATCAGCATCATTTTTTCTTCATCTCTTCCACTTTTCTAGTCTCCTAAAATGGCAAAAGAAACAAACTGCATTTCATTTATTTCACATGACTGATACAGTTGCACTGATAGATAATAATAATAATAACACTTACGCATTATCTTTATGCATTAGGATCGGTATGAGTTGAGCTGTTTGATCCATCAGGCTACAACAGAAAACAACATTACAACAACAATACAACAGACTGCTCGAACAAAACTGTTTAGATTAGCACAGAATGGCATTACATATTGTTACAAATACATGTCATATTGTTTTTGTTATTGATTCAATTTCATTAGAGAAAGATATTGCAGGACAAAACTTGGTGACTTTACTTCAGATTTAAATATAAACAGTACATAATATAAACCAGTACCCAGCAGCACAGCCTGTTATTGAAACATTTATTAATCAAATAGAGATTATTAAATAAATCAAAAAGAAACAGTAAGGAATTTACCGCTGACAGGTCTAAAGCCTGAAAAACAAAGAAAAGGTAAAATATAAGTTCATTATTTTCAAAGCACAGAAGTTTGAATCATACAATATAATAGATAATAATATCTGTTAATATCTGTCTCACCTTTCCTCTTCTGATACACACAGTACCCAGCAACACCGATGACCACCAACAGGACAGCAGCAACGGCACCAATAACGATGGGAATAATGGGAAGAGACTCTGAGGAATTAGATCCTAAGGACACATCAGATTATGAAATAACTTGACAGTGTTTGAGATCAGTACAGGTGGAAATTTTTCAGCAAATACAAAAAGGAAATCTGTGATTGTGATGCCTGCAGTAGATTAGTACACATGGTGTGCTACAGTGCAACAGTTGGGATTTGGGGATAAAATCCCATTTACTTTCCTAGAGGAATTTATTTTTAATGATAACTTTTAAACCATTAAAGACAGAGCTACTGTGAACAAAGAAGTTGATAATCAATGGCATATGCTTTTTAAGCTATCAGCCTGCTTTATTTCAACTTATTTTGTACATAATCATGCTTAATGGTGTAATTCCTGTTGACAAAACTATATTAATCCTGTAAATTAATCTTGCACCTTTGTCTTTTTTTCAGATTTTCAAACACATTTTTTTGCTTCAAATCAAAGTTTGTAATGTTGTGCTTGATGATGACGAGATGGCTTATAAAGCTTTAATAAAGTCTATTTAAAACTCATATGGGAAAAACTGGTGGACACTAATGCACTCTATAGTGATCAGATACTGACAACAGCAAATATTATCATTACCATTACCATGGTTCAGTTTCATGGTCTACTCACCAAAACAATCACACTTACCATAGTTAGTTATGATCTTGTCCTCTGTCAGAACACTTCTGGTGGTTCTGCTCTTGTGTTCCACCACACATTCGTACTCATTCTTCTTCCACTCCTCAGGTTTAACATTGAGGGTGCTCATCACCTGAAAGGTTCCATCCTCATTGGGAACAATTTCACGAAGATCCACATCCTCATCATGGTCTTGTTCGTTTTTCTGCCAGTTGATTGTTACTCCACTGGGGTAAAATCCTGTAGCATGACATGCCACTGGAGATGAGGGATCCTTCTGCAGCAGAGACACTCGAGGAGAGACTGGAGAAAGAGAGAGAAAGTGCTTAAAAACAAGAGATGCAAAGCCGTCTCCTGCTGCAAATGATACAGAAATTGGGTGTGCTTGGCTTGTCTTGTAGATGATTCGTTTATCCAAACTCCAATTAAAGAACACCTCTGTTATTCATTTCCATAAAGAAAGACCACATAATCTGTAATGCTTAAAAGAATCAAAACAATCAATACTTTATAAATAATTTAAAAATGAACAATTATAAAAATACTTCTAGCATACAATATTATTTAGGAAAATGTACATGCTCACAGATAGACAGTAAGATCTGATGTACCTGTTTTCTCCAGGCTGCTCTTTCCATACTGCACATACTTCTTCAACCAGTCAATGCATACAGTGCTTAAGTAATTTTTATGATTGTCGAGTTTACTTTTGTCATTGTTCCACTTCTGTACAGTGGGGATTCCTTGAGGCACTGGGGAAATAAATCTCAGCTCTTTCAAATCCAGAAACACAAAGTCCTCTCCATCATAACTTTCCTGATGGAACCCATTTGTTTCTCCAGTCTGATCATCCCACTCACAGCCATACATATTCTGGACTGTGTGCACACCTGAAGAGAGACAGATTAAATGTACCGCTATAAATAATCATGAATAATCAAATCACACAGAATAAAATTCAGTCACCCAGAAAATCCCAACATGTTTGACTTATAAAATGAACCTGCCTGAACAAATGTTGCCTCATCTAAGCTGCCTGAAGTTACAGCTAAAATACAGTGACTAATTTAACATGCAGGTTGTCTATAGTGAATACTGTGCTTTGATCCAAGGTTACAGACTGGCCTGATGTTGATTTAACTTATTGCCAGCACATTTTAGCATGATTTAGCATACTGCTAACATGTTTTAGTATGATTTAATACTTTGCTAGTATGTTTAGCACACTGATACTGTGATTAGCATGTTGCTTGCATGAATTAGTACACTGATATTAGGCATTGGTATTAGGCTAAATATGATAATATTTTTTCCCCTTTGAAAATATTTTTTTCTAGTATATCCATCTCATCTGATTGTTTTTGTTTTTAAAAGCTTAAAGTTTGAACAACTGAAATTGAACTTTCTTTTATTTTCAGTAAAATCAGTGTAATATAGTTTTGTTCAATAATATTTTTTATTTTCTTTTGTATTTTGAGAGAATTTCACAGTACTAATTAATATTTATGTAATAATTATGATCATTTTTCCCACTGAAAATAATAATAAAAACATCAATATATATTAATCTCATCTAAAGCATCTCTCCTGAAATATTTCACTTTTTCTCCTCTGTTTCTAAAGCAGAACAAGTTCATTTACAAAAGAAGAACTATATTAAAAAGACTGTCAAGGCAAACTTTATGTTCCTTGAGAAAGCAGTTTAAAAAGTGTGAGGAAGTCGTTTTAAATTTGTCTGAAGTCATTTTAAATTCTGAAGTCGTTTTAAATTTGAATTGCTTTTAAAAGCTTAAAGTTTCAACACCTAAAATGTAACTTGTTTATTTTCAGTAAAATCAATGAAATATATTTTTATTCAATAATATTTTTGTATTTTATTATGTATTTTATTTTTATTTTTTTTATTTTATTTATTTATTTATTTTTTTGCGTTTTGCGTTTTGCATTTTGCGTTTTGTATTTTGAGAAAATTTCATGGTATTAATTAATATTTACACAATAATTATTCTACATTTTTTCCCAATGAAAAACTTTATAATATTTTCATCTCATCTAAAGCATCTCTGCTCACACATTTCACTTTTTCTCCTGTTTCTAAAGCTGAACCAGTTCTTTTCTTTCAAAAGAACTAGATTAATAAGATTGTCAAGACAAACTTGGTTGCTTGAGAAAGCAGTTTACAAAGCGTGAAGTTTGAAGTACTTTTAAATTTAAAATTTAAAACTAAAAGCTTAAAGTTTGAACACCTGAAATATAAAAACTTTTAAATTAAACTTTTATGTTCAGAAAAAAAAATGTAATATATTTTTGTTTGATAATATTTTTTCTTTTTCATTTTGTATTTTGAGAGAATTTCATGGTACTAATTCATATTACTGCTATATTAATGCTAATATTTTCATGTCATCTAAAGCATCTCTGCTTACACATTTCATTATTTCTCGTCAGTTTCTAAAGCAGAACTAGTTCTTACAAAATAAGAACTAGATTAAAAAAATTGTCAAGACAAACTTTATGTTGCTTGAGAAAGAAGTTTAAAAAGCGTGTGGGGTGGTTTTAAATTTAAATTGCTTTTAAAAGCTTAAAGTTTGAACACCTGAAATTTAACTTACTTTCTTTTATTTTTTAGTAAAATCAGTGTAATATATTTTTGTTAGATAATAATATTTTTTTCTTTTGTATTTTGAGAGAATTACTTAATATTTATGCAATAATTACAATCCATTTTTTCCCACTGAAAAAAAAATCTAATATTTTTATCTCATCTGAAGCTTCTGCTCTGTAGATGACATTCATTCATCTTAATTCATGTTTGTGTTCAGGTGTTTGTGTATCAGATCACTGAATGAACTACAAACACATTCACATGTAATATAAGCATGTTTGTTGTCATCTGTGCTGCATGTTTAGTTTAATCACAGTCACACATGATTGATTAATGATTGTAAAGTGTGAGACTGTAGTGTGAGTGAGAGAGAAAAGTTGTTTACATGTTTACATTTCTTAAGGAAACTGGATTTAAGACGTATTAAATGAACAGCATGTGTTTTTTGTTTGTTTGGTTGTTTTTTTTTGCTTTTATGTCATGATTGTATTCCTGCAGTATTAAAACAGTATTTAAATGTGAGTAAAGTTCATCAGGTGAGCCTATAAGTCTAGGTGAGTCTAACAGTGTTGATCTGCTCATTGTGAGTCTATCAGTGTGTTTGTGTGTTCAATTACTCAAAGACTCAGATTTGATCTGGTCTGTATGAGGACTGATGAAAGACTCGTCTTCACTCACAGACGTCACAAACTTCCCATCATCCTCCACAGATCAGCTCAACACGTCTCTACAATTATTCAATCTTCTTTCCGAAAATAGCATTGTATGTAAATTTACTCTACACATACAGTTACTGAGATGTGTAATCACAGTCCAACATGGGTCTGCCTCCTCCTTGAAAGAAAACATGCAATGCTGCTTTAGAATTTGGTCAAGAGAAGGTATCTAATGAGGCAGTATAATTATTCTGCTGCTTAGCCTTTGTGTCGGGAGTACAGATTCCCTAAAATGCTGCTTATGGGATGATTTGGAATAGAGTTGCTGTGTCATATTTTTTCTTGTTGTGCTGTGTTATGTAGTTGTCTGTCATGTCTCAATACTGCGTTTGGAGTTGTTGTGTCTCAATGTGTTGTGTGAGGTTTTGTTTCTTCAAATAAAGTAAGAACTACAAGTGTGTGCTGTGACCTGCTGTCTGGTTGAAACGCTGCATTGCAGTCTGTATATTGGTTTTGAGGACCGGTATACCACCAGTCTCTTTCTGGCTTTCCCTGTCCCAATAATCTGCTCCTTCATTCTGCTTGATCCACTCTGTCTTAGGGATCGTCCGCTTGGTGTTACTGTCAAAGTACACAAATGGAATGTCGTCCACCATACCAACAGATGTGTACTCTGGGAAGTTGTCAATATTATAAACTGCCGTTGTTATGTATTTCATAGAATGAGTCACTGTAAAAAAAAAAATAAAAAAATAAACACCCACACAAAAATAATATTGAGAACCAACTGAATTCACCTAATATTAAAACAACATTTTTAAGATACAAATTCATTGCCTTATGGATTTGTAATTATTATAGAAATATAATCATTTTAATCAGAGTATATTAGCCAGTTTATAAGGCTTGTAATTGAAGAGAGTCCAATTTTTGACATCAATTGCAAATTAATTCATCTTGCAGTTGTACAAATAGTCTGAACTTCTAAAGGTCATTCTTTAGTCTCACCGTCTGTTTATGTTAGTAAATAAATAAAAAAATAAAAAAATTGTCTTTAGTTTTCAATGTTACTGTTTGTGAATATGAAAAACAAAGCGGTTTAAAACTGGTTACAGAGAAAAAAAGTAGGCAATGAAAAATATTAATAACAATCAAAACAGCAACAATAATTTAAAATAAAATAAAGGTTTCTAGAAAAGGTTCCAATTCCAATTTCCAAGAACTTTTAAAGTTTCATATTTTTATGATTTTCTTTTTAGTGTGTACTATTAATACTAATATAAGTCATGTTTAAAACAAATTCATCTATCACTTCAAACAGACAAATGTGTTATCTTTATTATTCCAAGGTTAAAAACTTAAATATTTAGCCTTGGATGAATAAGTAAAATGCTGTTACTATTTCTGGTTTATAATATTATTATTTATTATTCATTAATGGCATACTACATTGAAAAATACAAATTAGCACAGACCTCTAATGAGTGCATGCAAATCTATGCAACTTAATAATTATATTGATAATGCATATTTTGTATTTTAAACACAAACCATGCTATGGCTATTTAACAAGCAGTTTCTGTACAACAGAATGTTTTCTATAGTCTAAGACACAGAGTGGTACTATACTGTGAACTTAAAAACATACTTGCCAGGAAAAAAATAACTATTAGGAGGAAAACTATGGATTGCACGTTGGTTTGGTTTGTATGGATTGCAGACAAGTTGATCAGAACTGAGTCACTGTGTCTATTTTTGTTGTCTACCCATCTGTGAACTGGTGAAGTGTAACATTGTGAGCGCTTAGTCACAGACAATTATCAGTGTTTGTTATCAGTCACATCCAATAGATATTCTGAACAAGTGCAACGTCATGAGTCACTATGAAGAACTTCTTAAACTGGGTTGATCTCCGAAAATGAAAATAAGAAAGTCATTAAAGTTTCTGGGTTTTGGGACATACGGTCAAATATATATTTATTTAGTTTTGGGAGACATTGTAAACTAGCCTTACTTTTAATAGAATGTAAGGTTAGTTTAAACTCACATGCAGTTAGCCTGAAATTAATAAAGTCCTCCTGATACTGGTAGATTATTGACATCATCACTTTACTTGTAGATTTAAGGCATTAAGCGGACTCTCTTATCCAGAGCAACTTAGAAAATTACTTTAGCATCACATACTGTACGTGATTATCATCAGTGTTGGGGAATAACTTGTTACATGTAACGGCGTACATGTAATTAATCACAAATTAAATGTAAGTGTAACCTGTTAAAGTTACTGAGAAAAAGTGTAATTAAATTACAGTTACTCACGAAAATGTTAACAATTACAAAGGGGGTTTCTTCTATTTTTACACACACACACACACACATTTCCATGTTTTATGGGGACATTCCATAGGTGTGATGGTTTTTATACTGTACAAACCGTATTTTCTATCGCCCTACACCTAAACCTAGCCCTCACAGGAGACTGTGCACACTTTTACTTTCTCAAAAAAAACTCATTCTGCGTGATTTATAAGCCTGTTTCCTCATGGGGACCTCACAAATGTCCCCACAAGGTCAAAATATACTGGTATTACTATCCTTGTGGGGACATTTGGTCCCCATAACGTGATAAATACCAGGTACACACACACACACAAATAAATAAATAAAATGTATATTAGCCTGTTAAATATAACTCTTGCCACGATATGAACTCTTTTGCGTTAATATGTGGTTTTAGTGAACAGCTGAATAGTGAATGCCATGTACTCACCAGCATTGGCCACACTAACTCCGAGGAGCAGAAGAACTACGGTCCACATGTTTCCAAGGAAAATTCGTTCCACAGAACTGAACCTGAAAATTGTCCTGGATGCCTCACAAGTAGCTTGTGATCTGAAGCGAATTGTCTGAATTGTCAGTGATTATGGATCAGGTGCTTATAGAGGAATTGTAGTTTTAAGTATTTCTTCTTGCACAGAATGCAAACTAAATGTCTTGCGTGATCTAAGCAAGTGGCTAGCAAGTCTCCTTTTAAATGACTATGCTGAAAACAAATGGTGTTTGCATTTATGCAAAAGAAAAGTGCTATAGCCTACTGTGAATATGTAAAGAGAACAAAACTGTTTTATTCATGACTGGTTTGTTCGCCAATGGCACAAAGTTTTACTAAGAGACAGATGAGGTAAGCATTCTCCAGTGTGACACTATCACTAATCTTCACTCTTTCCAGGCCCGGCTCCATGGGGGGGGCCAGGATGGGCCTACCCCACCAAATCAGAAGCTTGGCCCACCCTGACCCCACACAACATAGCCTATCAACAGCCAATCACAAAATTGGAGGGATATTCAGTTGAGCTAGATTTTAACTTGTCCTTTTTTTCTCACCGCTCGCACCCTGAAACCTTTTAATGTTGTATATAGTTTTCGCGCTATCAATACGTAGGGCATTGAAATCGATTTTGCGCTGTTTACTTTCACTTTTGCTTTCGTGATTAACGTGCACTCTGTGTAAAGGATGTTTGTCACTGAGCACAGATTTGAGCAGCAAATCCTCCAGCATGGTCTCTCACTCCTTGCTTGAGAAAACGCGTTTTGTGTCGCACCACGGCAAAACCAAGTAAATATTACATGAATGGTTAAATGATTGCGGAAATGTTATTTATTTTAAGCGTTTAAAGTGTACTGGCAGCAGAAATCACACAAAAGAAAATGTTACTATTGCATACTGAGTATCGATACTCAAATATTAATACCGCAATTTTAATATTCATAAGAATTCGTTTTTAGGTGTCGTCAATACGTCAGTATTGTACGTTTAAATGTTGAAAATACGTAAGTATTTGTACGTTTAGATGCTGTAAATACGTCTATATGTTTTAGTGTCTGGAAAAATGTAAGTAAATGTACGTTTTTACGTAAAGTACATACGAATTATCATGAGATCACGTTGGTACAGATGCTCTCAGTTTAGAATTGTAGCGTACGTTTTCCAAATAAACTTAATGATTAGTATTTCTATTAAAATGCTAAACGTCACTGAAGGTGGTGCAACGGTGGTCAAGTAATGTAATCAGCGTATGACCATACACTGTGTAACACCAACTACTCCAGGTGAAAAAGGTCTACAGTTCCATAATGTATAGTGATCTATTTTCACACACTAATTTTGTACTTAATATACTAAAATTATTCTTTAGTAAGATCATCTTAAGAACATCTATAGTGTGCTCAGCGGTGCTATTTTGAGACACTATTAATAGGCCCTATAAACTAAAATATGTTTTTAATACACTATGTATTAAAACCCCCTACCCACCACTAACCCCCACCCCGGGCCCACCTCGAATATCACTTGGCCCACCCTTCATATCATTTCTGGAGCCGGGCCTGACTCTTTCTAACATTTTTGTGTCCATTCTCAAATCCATTCTCTTTTGTTTTGATCAGGTTTAGCTATACAATCTTCACAGCACTTTAAAATATTATATGCAAATAAACAATTCATAACACAAAACAGGTTGCTCAAGTATGGACACACTACAAGAGACAATTTGAGTATTCCCTGTGTCCTCAACTGCATTCTGTTCCATTCACGTGGGAAACCACGTGATATCATGGCGCTTTTGAAGTACTATTGTTGGTCCGAAGCGCCACCTAGTGGAGATCTGCATGATCTGAGAGGTCATAAATTCCTTAACATAATGCTACATTATATATGCGCAATTTATTTTTAAAATCCACATAATACTCCAGCACAATGTTTAGCATCTGTGATTCTGCCTCTGTGAAACAGGAAATGCATCAGTGATTCTGTAAGAATCTCAGGAATTTACATCTGCACAGTCTATCTTCCACACCTGCTGGCTCAGGTAGCCGTGAACCTGGAGATAGTTGTTAAGATGATTGTATACTTAAATTATATTGCAATGCTGCTAAGCCACCTAGTTTATCAAGTGTATATTATATTATACTACAGTTACACATAAAATAGTAATCACTGCCTGTTTTCTTTCCAGAGCCTCCATCTCTCTCCATCTACCCGTCTCCTCTTCCTCTGCTGGTTCCTGGGCAGGTGCTGGTGTTTCAGTGTGAGGAGGATGGTTTTGCTCCTCACACTCTTGATCTGAGCTGGGAGTTCAGCTGTGCAGATGGGACGTCCCGCTCTCTGGGTCAGGGCAGTGTAACAGGTCACAGACAGGCGTTTGATGGCACCTTCAGTCAGAGCAGCCGTCTGGAGCTGGACTTGGGGAAGTTGGGCCTCGGTCGTGGAGGCCACACCTGTGTAGCCAAACATAAGGGAGGAACACGACAAGCTTCTGCAGCACTCAATGTGATCGGTGAGTTACACTGTCATGGACTGATCGACACATGATTGTAGATCATTTCTGGAGAAGCCAAAAGAGCAAAACATTTGTATTAAAACCAGGGCCAGATTAACACTTTGTTGTACCCTGGGCAACAATATTCAAGGGCCCCATCATCACGACCCCAGGATCACCATAATATGGTCATATATAGAATATATTACTGTAATATACAGTAAATATACTCAATACTTCAAATCCTAACTGTCATCATATTTTGATTTACAAATATTTAAATGCTCATAGAACTACAAATGCACTACTATGTCCCCTATCAAAGACATTCACTCACATATGATGCTATGAAAACAAAACACATCAGCATCTGTGTATAATCTGGTAAAATTGACCCACTACATTGAGAGGGAGGGAAGTATCCTCCATTTTCACAAAAAATGAATAGATAAGCAACCACTTTCAAACCATTGTTTATTTAACAACACTTATTCCCAATAGAAATGTATGGAATTGATAGAGCTATCACAGAAGACAAGGCAATCAAGTTATTAGTCCAACACAAACAATTTGAAATCTGCCAGTTATCCCTCCACAACAATTTACAGCATTTTCATAAAGCTGGCACCTCAAGGAAAAAAAAAAAAAAAATGCAGTATCACTATTTGATCATAAACATTTTGATCCTAAGCTCATTTAACTTATTTTAAAATAGAACAACAACATGTTATAGCACAATTAACCAGTTAAACATTTTAGTGCTACATAAATACACTACACAATACTAAATACACAAAACAATTTCTCTGAAGAAGACAAGATAAAATAAATGCTATATAATCTGGCAAAACACACAACTTTAGTCCTAAATAATGAGGAAGTGCATGTTTGAATTTGAGTATATAGGTATATACTTTAAATTTTCAGCGTTTCTGATGTCCTTTTCCTTTTTTTAATTTTCGCTTCGCGCTCCCACTTAGCTCCTCCATTGTGTCACGTAACGCGCTCGGGCTCGGCGTAAGCTTTGACCCACCTCATGCGGACTGACCAATGAGGAGAGGGTCTTAACTTGAGGCCCTCTCTTCATTGGTCAGTCCGCATGAGACTGACCCTCAACCGCTCTCAACTCACGTTCAAAGTCATAGGCAGCGCAGCATATCTCTGTGCAGCGCAAAAGCCCGGGTGGACACTTTGTTAAATATAAAGTGGGAGATTACAGATACAGTATTTTGCTCGTGCCCTTGCTGTCCTGGGCCCTTTAGATGTCGTGGGCCCCTGGGCAATTGCCCAGTTGCCCGTATGGTTAATCCGGGCTTGATTAAAACATATTTTATAATATTTCACTAAAGATATGATATGTTTTTGTAGCTAGCAAGTGAATGATCATGGAAGACTACATGGCTCGGCAATAGGTGGCGACAAATGACCGTCTTTGTGAGGGAATCAGGCCAAACATTTTTTAGATTTTAGTTCATGTTCTATTTGCATTTTCAAAAGAGAATTTATGTCATTTAGAATGTAGTGCATGTCTTGATTTGGTGTTTTGTTCATATCAGGTGTCAGTGTTCCTTGAACTTGATGGTGCTGTTGCACTTGTTCTTTATGGCATGATAAAGTTTCTTTCCTGGACATTCAGCTTTTCTGGTTACTTCAGCACTTACTACAGAAGTGCTATTAACAAGTGAACTTACATAAGAATGATCTGTTCTGTATTAAAAAAAAAATAAAAAAAACCTTTTAATAATGTAGTCTGTATCCTCACTCACCATATGTAGTATATAGAGCTGTTTGTGTAAAAAATGCCTGGCATATACATATATACATACAAATGGATATTTAAATGTGTTTTATTTTTATTTAGATTTTCTTTTCATACAGACCCCAGTGACTCAGAGTTAAAAGAGAAGGTAATTAAATAACAGACAGTAATAATAGACAATTAAATAAATAAACAGTACTTTTAACACTCCCAATGTAATGTAATGGTGTCATTTAAAAGTAGTCTGTTTAATTATAGTTTGGTTCTCTCTTTTCTGTAGAAGGAGAAGTAAATCTGGTCCTGGCCCTGAAAGCTGAATAGGGTGAAGAAACACTGAAAGGAAACTCAATGAATGAATCAGAATTATCTAAAATTTCTTATTTTTTAGATGTTTATATTTGAGGAGTTTATTGAAATTTGTACATGCTGAGACAGAATAAATGTGATTTTACATTTTGTCTGATTATTTGTCTATTTTTGTAGCATTTTGCTTTTGAACATTTTTTTTTTTACAATTTTCATTCAGCTTAGTTTATTACAGTTTTAATAATGAAAAACAAAAGTGTATAGAAATGCTTGATTTTTTTTTCTGAACATCTGCTGTCATTCATGCACTCTCAGAAAAAAAAGGTACAAAGCATTGGGGTGCTACCTCTTCAAAAAGTAATAATCTTTCAAAGTATTAATATGCACCTTTAATGTGGTATAATATGCACCATTTAAGACTAAATAAGTTACAAATATGTAACTTTTGTACATTAGGATACCACCCGAGTGACAGCTTTGTACCTTTTGTGTGGCTTGGGTGTAGATTACAAAAGCATGATGCTGCAAATTGAAAATATATAAAGATTGCTTTGACTGGCATGAGTTTTCTAATCGAATGCAACTAAATCAATGCAATGCATCAACTGACCATGTTAATGTGTTAAAACCTGTTTAGAGCTATTAACACATTCAAACAGATTAAATGCACACAACTGCTCATTTAAATCCCAGCAACCAGCAGAGTAGCATCAGTATCAAATAGTATCAATTTCATTTTAGGGGGCCATTTCTAATTATTGGGAAGCGCAACCGCTGAGTTAAGCCTGTCTCTGACGAAACAACTCAGCTGCTGAGTTACAGTCAGAGCGTGGGCTGTTTGCGTCCTCTACAGAAGAGAATGGTTCTTAGCGCCACTGATTTAGTGCACTTCTTCAGTGAAATAAAGGTTTGTATACATTTTATTTCATTTATAAAGTCTTTTTTAAGACTGCTGTAAATTATATTTTTTACACAACACAAGGACAAGGACAACATACAAGGACAAGATGTCAGTTAGCTGTGTCAACAACAGTTGTTCGTTTCACATGATGGAAACACCTTTTACCTTCCATAACAAACTGATTTTATTCATTATAATACTGAATTGAATTGAATTTGATGTTAAAATGTTCTCTAATCTCAGTACTGCTTGTTTATGGGCAGGTTATGGAGTTATGGCCTACACTTAAATTAAAATTTTTACGTTACATTTTTTATTTCTATAATACATGCTAAACAAGTTTAAATGTATGTATTATTGTAAATTATGCTGTATTCACCAAAAATTAATTCAGTTAAAAAAATAAAATAATAATAATAAAAAAAAAAAAATCCTGCATGTTGGGTAAAAACATTTAACCCAATGTCTGTCCAATGTTTACCCTGTGCTGGGTTGCCAAATAACCCAAGTTGGGTTGGTTTGGGTTTTTAACCCAGCATTTTTTAAAGTGTGTGTCAGTGTGTCAAAATACTTTGTTTCTGTTCACCACTGGTACATTTAAAGGAGAAGTTCACTTCCAAAACAAAAATGTACAGACAATTTACTTACTCCCTTGTCATCCAAGATGTTCATGTCTTTCTTTCTTCAGTCGATAAGAAATTGTTTCTTGAGAGAAACATTCCAGAATTTTTCTCTATATAGTGGACTTCAGTGGTGCCCCCAAGTCTGAACTTCCAACATGCAGTTTAAATGCAGCTTCAAATGGCTCTAAATGATCCCAGCTG
Source organism: Labeo catla (assembly GCA_012976165.1). Lineage (NCBI taxonomy): Eukaryota > Metazoa > Chordata > Actinopteri > Cypriniformes > Cyprinidae > Labeo > Labeo catla. Next base: position 21,421 of record VONZ01002252.1, read on the forward strand.
AGGAAGAAGTGTCTTATCTAGCGAAACGATTGGTCATTTTCAAAACAAATTAAGAATTTATATATTTTTAATGTATATAATTAAGATTAAAATTAAAATTATAATAAAATAATAATAATAAAATGATTAAATGATTAATGATTATAAATGAGTAAATGAATGAAGAATATATAAAAAGAAAGCAAAACACAACACAAATGTATGGTTGCTCTCGAGGCAAAGCACACAGTTTGCATTTGAGGATCGTCCGATCCTTCACCTCAAATGCTCGTCTTGTCTCGTTTCTGCGACGCGCATGCATAGTCTGTGTAATCCGGGTCAATACAGTTACGGTATGTTGAAAAACTCTTGTTTCATTTGCTTCTTCAGCGTCAAAATCATCTGTTTTACCTTTTTGTGTAAAGGGTGTTTGATCTTCCTTGCATGTTCACTTAGTAAACACTGGGTCGGTACCTCTGCAGCAATGTAGGATGATTTTGAAGTTGAGGAAGAAAACGAGAGGGAAGTTTTTCTATATAACCTAACTGTATTGACCGTATTGAACAGAAAAAAAAAAACAGAGTTCACACAGACTAAGACAAGACGAGCATTTAAAGTTAAAAAGTATATAAATTGTCAATTTGTTTTGAAAATGACCGATCGTTTCGCTAGATAAGACCCTTCTTCCTCGGCTGGGATTGTTTAGAGCCATTTGAAGCTGCATTTAAACTACATTTTGGAAGTTTAAACTTGGGGGCACCATTGAAGTCCACTATATGGGGATAATTCCTGACGTTTTTTCCTCAAGAAACATAATTTCTTATCGACTGAAGAAAGAAAGACATGAACATGCTGGATGACAAGGGGGTGAGTATTTAGACCTGCATGGAGAACGAATGAACTCTGTATCTTTTAAAAGATATTGAAGCGTGAAACGTGTCAAAAAATATTTATTCTTCATATACAGTAGGTTTGTTTAATAAGTTAATTGACACTGTTTTAAAGAAGGCTTATTGGCACTACTTCAATTTAAATAATCTAGGGTGAAAAGGTGATTATGCTCCCATACAAATTTCATTTGAATCCATTCTTCTTATAATTCTGATGTGGCAAATCGCTTGACAAACATAAGCCAATAAAATGAATGGCTGTGGTCCATAATGACAGATATTCTGAAGACAAAGTCACTTAGTGAAACATGGCACGTCCTTAGGAGGAACACCCCAAATTATGTCATAATCCATTCACAGGGAGCTACAACAGCAACAAAACCCCCTTAATCATTTTGTGTTTCTTTCTGTAAGAAAAAAATCATTATAGGTCATGTAGCAGGACTTGTCAGATCTACTGTTTGAAAAAAGAAATAAGACACTTACATGAGCCACTGTCAGAGCAAACAGAGACAATGTCTGATCTACTGCATTGAATGAATTATTGTCTGAGCCACTGTTATATCCATGGTCAGGATCAGAGTACAGAGCTGGATAGGAAAATTACATTTTGAAACAAAAATTTGAGAAGATGCTGATCAAGAATGATGCTAAGCCTCAACTTTAATAGTTAACAGTTATAATAGTTAAATTACCTAAAAATTAAAATCCCATCTCAGCGTAAATTACTTTAATATTTTATGCAGCATTATACCTCTTAAAGGCTGCTAGGTGGGCATTGCTAATGCATGTGAGAAAAATTACTCTCCACTATATGTGATAGAGTATTGTGCATATGTGACAATGTAATGAAAAACTCATTAGTTATATAGAGAGCTTATAGTAATACTTATAGTAATACTCTTATCATTGTTTCATTTTTAACACTTTTTACACAGTCACCTTTTCCAATATGCAGATTCATAAATCAATCAATCAGTCCAAACTATCTTCCAAACTGCACTAAAGCCACCTGGAAGCAAAATTTCAAGAACACACTGTGCAAGATGTTACTGCAGTTCAAAAAAGTATAATACTTACTTTCTGGGCCCTTGGTGTTTTCAACGCTTGAGCTGTCAGAGGCTATGAGAAAATTAAACTTTTATTGTACAACAAAATTACTGTCACACACTGTTTACACAAGAATGATATACACTACAGTCAAAAGTTTTTGAACAGTAAGATTTTTAATGTTTTTTAATTAAGTCTCTTCTGCTTACCAAGCCGGCATTTGTGTCACATGATCCTTCAGAAATCATTCTAATATTCTGATTTGCTGTTCTAACATTTTTATTATAAATTATTAATTATTATCAATATTTAAAACAGTCCAAAGATCAGCATTTATCTGAAATAAAAAGCTTCTGTAACATTATACACTATACCATTCAAAAGCTTGGAGTCAGTATATACATTTTTTTGGGAAAGAAATTATAGAAATTATTACTTTTATTTAGCAAGGATACTTATAAAGACATTTATAATGTTACAAAATATTTTTATTTCAGATAAATGCTGTGCTTCAAAATTTTCTACTCAAAGAAACCTGAAAAAATTCTACTCAGCTGTTTTCAACACAATAATATAACAAATGTTTTTTGAGCAGCAAATCAGAACATTAGAATGATTTCTGAAGGATCATGTGACTGGAGTAATGATGCTAACAATTCAGCTTTGAAATCACAGAAAAATATTTGTAAAAATATTCAAATAGAAAACTATTTCAAGATTTTACTGTTTTTGCAGTACTTTGGATCAAATCAATGCAGGCTTGGTGAGCAGAAAAAACATTAAAAATCTTACTGTTCAGTGTAACAGTTAAAATGTTTAAGAACTTAAACTTGTGGCACTGTCAACAGTTGAAGTATTAGGACCTAGAGGGGAAAATTAAACTTTTACAACAACACCAGAACATACTGCTCATAAACGAATGCCTATTAAATATTTGATTCAATATCAATATTGCGCAATAATGAAAGTAAATGCAGTATTCCACTAATAAAAAATGTTTAGATATGTTCAAATAATGGTCTACTAATATATGTAATCTGGATTATAAACTCTAATTAAAAGCACCACACAAGTGCATTAAATATTGTAGTAACAACCAGTGTTGGGGGTAACGCATTATGTTACACAAGTAACGCAATCAGTAACTAGTAAAGTAACGCGTTACTTTTTAATTTAGAAGAACATATCTCTTTACTATTACTGTTACTATTCCAAATAAGTAACACCAGTTACTTTGTTTTCCCATTAATTAACTGACAGCTCTCCTGTCCCCATATTGAAAGAAAACAGGAGGCGTTGTGTGTGCATGATGGCACATGTACATGTATGTAAACATGATGGCTTTTTAAAAAAAAAAAAAACAAACAAGCAAGACCAGCCTATTTGAGAAAAAGTAACACGAAAGTAATGCAATGCATTACTTTCCATAAACAGTAACTAATGCAATTAGTTACTTTTTTAGGAAGTAACACAACATTGCAATGCATTACTTTTAAAAGTAACAACAGCTGGTAACACTGGTAACAACAACTATCAAAAGATAGTCATTTCTGCTCTCACCTAATTTCTTTTTCTTCTGATACACCATAAATCCAGCGACACCAATCACCATTAACAGGACGACAGCTGCAACAACACCATCAACAATAATGCTAATGGAAACAGAATCTCCTGTTTGATCAAAGGAAAACATCAGATTACTGATAAAACCTGGTAATGTAATAGAGCCTGGCAAGAATTATATTGATCCATTGTAACAGCCAAGTGATAGTTTTAATGTTTCCTCCTTTAACCATTATTTGATTCCATAGTTGCTAGAACTATGTTTTCAGTAAAAACAATATTTTGTTGTTTTTTTTTTTTTGATGGTTAATAACTAAAGGAATTTAGCCACTATATTTGTAGTTCACTCATCTCATTTGTCTTACCACCGTTTGTCCTGATCTCATTTGCTGTCTTGCCCTAGTGTTTCACCACACAGATGAACTTGTTCTTCTTCCACTCATCAGGTGTAACTGTGATGGCGCTCGTCTTCTGAAAGGTTCCGTTCGCATTGGGAAGAAGTTCTCCAATCTTCACATCCTCATGATGCTCTTGTCCATTTTTCTGCCAGGTGATTGTTACTCCACTGGGGTAAAAACCTGTAGCATGACACGTGACTGGAGATGAGGGAGACTTCTGCAGCAGAGACACCTGAGGAGAGACTGAGAGAGAGACAAGTGATAATAAGTACCTCTAAATAAAATACTTCCAAAATAATGAATCTGATACACTATTTTATTAATAACAGAAATTAATAGAATCACAGCTGGAGGTGGTGTAGGGACGATGTATGGTCATTACGTTTATTTTTTTTATTGAAGTTAAAGTACTTGATTTAAAGAACACTTCTATTATAAATTTCCACAAACCACAGACAATCTGAAATGCTTAAAATAATCACAACCGAGATAAAATGCATAAATAAAAATTAGATCATTTTTATATTCACTTCGACTGTACATGCTGGGTAAGAACTGACATGCCTGTTTTTTGCAGGCTGCTCTTTCCATACTCCACATACTTCTTCAACCACTCAATGCCAAAAATAAACATACTAAATAATATTATGTTAACTAAAAAAAAAAAAAAAAAAAAAATCTGAGGGTTAAGTTTGGGAGTAAGAGCTCACAATAAAAACAATAAAAGTACATCAATAAAAGTACATGCGTGCATTGGTGTTTTAATGTACTTTTGCCTAAACTGAAATGTACAATGTTTGAGTCATAAATATGATCAAATTGAAAAGTGTCCCAACCTTTTTTATAGTAAGAGAAAACAACTGTCATTTGCAAACTGTAATGGTTTTCAAGAATTACATTATTCAAGTTAATCTTTACTTGGTCGTAATAAAGACTAATGCACTCCATCAAAATGAGTTACATTTAAGGTCAAAAGTTTACATCCCCCTTTCAGAATCTGTAAAATGTTGATTATTTTACCAAAATAAGAGGGATCATACAAAATACATGTTATTTTTAATTTAGTACTGACCTGAATAAGAGATTTCACATAAAAGATGTTTGCATATAGCCAACAAGAGAAAATAATAGTTATATTTATAAAAATTAGCCTGTTCAAAAGATTACATCCTCTTGATTCTTAATATTTTGTTACCTGAATGATCCACAGCTGTGTTTTTTTGTTTATTGATAGTCGCAGGTTGCACAAATTCTTTAGCTTTTCAGCATTTTTGTTTATTTGAACCCTTTCCAGCAATGACTGTATGATTTTGAGATCCATCTTTTCAAACTGAGGACAACTGAGGGACTCATATGCAACTATTACAGAAGGTTCAAATGCTCACTGATGCTCCAGAAGGAAAAACGATCCATTAAGAGCCGGGGGTGAAAACTTTTTGAATGTGAAGATCAGGGTAAATTTAAATTATTTTATCTTCTGGGAAACATGTAACTATCTTCTGTAGCCTCTGAAGGGCTGTACTAAATGAAAAAATACAATATTTAGTCAAAATAAGAAAAAATGTACAAATCTTCATTCTGCTCAAAAGTTTTCACCCCCGGCTCTTCATGCAATGTTTTTCCTTCTGATGCATCAGTGAGCGTTTGAACCTTCTGTAATAGTTGCATGTGAGTTCCTTTGTGAAAAGATGGATCTCAAAACCATACAGTCATTGGTGGAAAGGGTTCAAATACACAAAAATGCAAATAAAAAAACAAAAAAATAAAAAAACAAATAATTTGTGGGACCTAAGGATTTTTCTGAAGAACAGCAGGCAGTTTAACTGTTCAGGACAAACAAGGGAAATAAACACACAGCTGTGGATCATTCGGGTAACAACACAGTATTAAGAATCAAGGGGATCCAAACTTTTGAAGTCAACTATTATTTTCTCTTGTGGACTATTGTAAAAGTCCTTTACATGAAATATCTTATTCAGGTCAGTACTAAATAAACGATAACATGCATTTTGTATGATCCCTCTTATTTTGTTAAAATAATTAACATATTGCAGATTGAAAGGGGAATGTAAACTTTTGACCTCAACTGTATATGTCACAGTAGGCCAGCGGTTTTCAGATTTTTATTTTAAAAAAATTTAGACACAAAAAACCAGACATGAATAATAGAATGGAAACTACCAACGGTCACGTTTTACACGTATAGATATACATATAATAAAGATTCTGATTCCTGTGTCTGTGTGTAGGTAGTTACTAGCCTACCTGCTGACTGGTTAGACCTTTCTTGTGCTATCTGGATGTCGTTTTTGAAGACCTGATGGCTGCCAATCAGAATCTGAGTCTGTCTGTTCCAGTAATCTGCTCCCTCATTCTGTCTGATCCACTCTGTCTTTGCCACAGGTTTCATTATGTTGCTGTTAAAATACATAAACTGCTCATCATCAACCAGACCAACTGCAGTAAACTCTGGGAAGTCAAAGATTCCAGACACACCAGTGTAGTAGTATTTCAGAGAGTGTTTTCCTGAGAAGAGAGAAACAAACAGTGAAAACAGTCATCATCTCACAAGACATGCTCACATTCAACTGGATAAAAATAACTGAACTTGTCATTTTTTGGAATGACTCTAGTGAGATTTATTGCTGAAACAAGGAATTTTATTTTGGTTCTAAGTACTTACATAAAACAAACAATTAACATGCATCTGAACCACTGATCTATAACAGAGAACTGGATTGCTCATGATGTCACAGAAGTGAAGCCACTGTGCCGCCATATTGCTATTCCCTAGTACTTTCTATTGAATGAATAGGAAATTATATGATTTTAATGAGAAAACATCAAATAACAAGTCAGCGTTTTCATATCTGACTTCTCACTGTACATTCTCACAAGGCAAATGTCCTAAGCATGTAAATGTGTATTTGTTTAATGTCCGGAATTCCCTCTGCTTATTAAAAATGTTTTAACTTGTTTACATTTTCAGAAAAAAGGTGCAAAAGTTAGGGCACTACCTTTTCAAAAGGTACACTTCTGTACCTTTCAAATACCAATATGCACCTTAAAAGTACCAATATAGACCCTTTAAGTGAAAAATGTATCTTTTGAAAAGGCACCATCCCAGTGACTGCTTTTGTACCTTTTTTTTCTGAGCATATAATTGTTCACTGGTTAACACTGGTCAATGAGCTATGCACATTTGAGCAATTGTGCTTATATTATTAATAAAGATATTTCAATATAATGTATCTGTTGTACTATGTTATATTACAACTACGTGCATTATTATTATGTGTGTATTAAAATAATTTAACATTATTTAAACCTAATGCAAAACAGACTCACCCGTCGCACTAATAGGTAGACCGCCCTCACTGTATCTCTGTGAGTCTTCAGGTTGTGAGTGTCAGTCAATCGCTCGTCATAACGACAGGCTTCACTGAGTTCCATGCAGAAACTGCATACGGTCCTCACCCCGCCAACCGCTTCTCCTGCTGTCTCACTGGCTCTGGCTACCGAGTCCTGAACTTCTTTTGATAATTGCTGCATAACATGATAGTTTTGGTTCAGAGTAAATGCATAAAAAAGAAATCATACAGAAATTAAAAGAGGCATGTTGTGACAGAAAAAAAAATATTTACATATAAAATTTGGCAGATGCTTGTATCCAAAGCAACTTACATTGCATTCAGAGTGTACATTGTGTATGAGTTCATACATTGCCTAGGAATAAAACTCATGACCTTGGTGTTTGAGCTACAGGAATGCTGGAAGCTTATTTAGAGTATTAGGAATATAAAATTAATTATAGAATTTTAAGAATAACTTCATAAAAAAGTTCGCTTGAGAAAGCCAGACCAGAAGGTTTTAAAAGTTTTAAAAGTTTTAAAAAGTTTTAAGTTGGATACAGTTCAGTTTAACATAGTTTGACGTTTAAAGTAGATTTAAAAACTAATGTTTAATAGGTAGAGAACATGATTACCGTGTTACTAGCATGTTGCCAACATGTTACTAGCATGATTCTAGCATGATTAGCATATTGTTAGCATGAGACAGATAGATGGATAGATAGATAGATAGATAGATGAGTTTAAATGAGTTTGAATGGATTAGAAATACATAGAAGGGAAGCTTGATTGAGTCTCAGTGGATTCTGGGAGTTTTGACAGTTGGAGTTTGAATAGTCTTGGCTCATCTGAACATTCCGTCAATGTAAGTCTATGGGATTTTTCCCGATCAGATCAGTCTGAAGAGATGGGCTGAGTTTGGAGTTTGTAGTTAAATCTCTAGGAGGTGTAGCAGTCAGAAATTTTAATCTCAGAAGAAGACGAAGAAGTTTAGCATTTCAGTGAGTTGTCTTTCTCAAGCCAACTTAATGAAGCAAGTTTTAAAGGGATAGTTCAGGCTAAAATGAAAATTCTGTTATTTACTCACACTCAGGTTGTTCTAAACCTGTATGTTCTTGTTTCAGCTGCTGAACACAAAAGAAAATTTTTTGAAGAATGTTGATGATTAAAACAATATTTGTGACATCTGAATTATTTAAGGGTCAGTCAACATTAGCATATCACTAATAAAGTAATCCATTACACGCTTATACTGAATGCATATATAAATAATTTGAAAATACAATAAAGTAGCAACAAATGTAAATAAGAGGCTGAAACTGTGACAGAACAATCATTTACCAATCATGTTACTCAGCTAACAGGAAGAATTCATCATAGCAGGTTTCCAGAGGCGGACAGAGTACACAGGTTCATTACTTGAGTAAAAGTACAGATACCCCTTGCTAAATTTTACTCAAGTACAAGTAAAAGTACTACAGTCAGATGTCTACTTAAGTAAAAGTACTGAAGTACTTGTTTTTAAAAGTACTTGAGTATCAAGTACAAGAGTACATTTTCTAAATATTGCATTACTACTGCCACAGTGCTTACATTTATGTACAGAAACGTCCTACATGAAGTTATGAAAAATGTTAATGTTAATACCTTGGAGAATGTAAAAGGAATTGAAAGTAAAATCAAGTCATTTTCATCTTTTTACCATGTTGCTTTATTTAACATTTCTCACTAATGGCAATGCTCTGACAAACCTCTGCTAGAGTTTTAATGGATTTTTTGCACCCACATTTGAACCTGACTGTGTTAAACACACCGCATACTCAAGAACATTAAAGCCAAATGCTCAGCTTACATTAATGTGTAATATCAGAAAAGAAAATTCAGCTAACAATTGTGTGTACATGTGAGTTTCTCTGTTTTTTCATCAATCAAATCAATAAACCTAAACCAGCAAAGGCAATATAGCAATGTTCTGACACACCTCTGAACCTGACCGTGATTAAGTGATTAAAGAAAATCAGCTAATCAGCTGTGTTTAGGTCAGCGTACAAATAAGGAAAAATAAAATTCAGCTAATTTGAGTGGCAATCAGTGGCGCCTGCACAATCCAATCGTGTTTGAGAGGGAAACAACAAATTGAGGGTTTCTGAGATTTTTCTTTTTTCCTTTTTTTTTAGAAGAAGTAATGGGTACTCACGCTTATGGATGGAAATGTAGTGGAGTAAAGAGTACAATATTTGCCTCTCAAATGTACTTGAGTAAAGTCATGAGTACTCCCCAAAAATGATACTCGAGTAAAGTACAGATCCCTCAAAATTGTACTTAAGTACTGTACTCAAGTAAATGTACTCCGTTACTGTCCGGCTCTGCAGGTTTCTTTATGTAGAGAAAAAATCTATAAGCATGATGTGATTGGAGCTTTTCACACTCAGTATGAGAAAGAAAGCATGAGTGGACAAGAGATATCACATTAGAGAACTGTAATCTGCATTTAATACATACATTTAACATTAAGTTTAATTAAGTAAAAAAAACTTCTTGTTTCTTGTTTAATCAAGTAAAACAACTTCCCACAGCTATACAACAGATGAAATTGCTAATATGATAAATAGTCATAAAAGAAATACAATACAAAATTATCAGAGTACAACCATGGAAGTTTTGAATATACTTGTCACACGGACGGTCTCTGTGGCTCCCTCTATCCCCCACCAGCGGGAACCCTCACCGGAGTTCTAAAGACTACCCTTCCCATAATTCCGTGCCTGGGACTGCCACTTCCGGTTCCGGGTCTCCCAGTTCACTTCCTCTTTGTCGGCCATTTTACAGCGTTGCGCGGGCTGGCGCTTCGCGAAGTTTTGTTAGTCATGCTCTCAATCCTAAGCGTTCTTTTCTCGGACTGCCTACTCGTTGCCAACCGGACTGTTTATCGTGTGTGTGAACCTTTGCTGCCTGCCTTTTACCGACTCTCGCGCTCCCCTTGGATTATTCCCTTTGATCGCCGCCGGCCCCGACCTATTGCATGGACTTTGACTACCCGATTGGATTTTCCTTCACCACACCTGTCCACCGTTGTCGACCCGAGCTTGTTGTTTACGTCTGAGTATTTAATAAAGCTGTTGCAAATGGATCCAACGCCTCCGGATTCTTCCGTGACTCCGTTACAGAAAACTTCGCCACCGACGGATCCAGCGACAGCAGGTCAGATCGCTTCCGAAGTCTCCGCCCAGGCCTCAATGTTGACACGCCACCAACAGCAACTGGAGCATCTGACCGCCCTAACCGAGCAGCTAGTGCGGGCCGTACAGGGATTACAGATCGCTACACCGCCGGCAGCACCTCCTCCTACTGCCAGCCCGCCCCCCGCCGCACCTCCAGTCACCGCGAGTCCCCGACTGGCTTTCCCCGAAAAGTTCGACGGTACACCAGGCAAGTGCAAGGGGTTCCTTCTGCAGTGTACTTTGTTTGTCAACCAACAGCCACATCTTTACCCCACCCCATCCGCGTAGACAACGTCATGCGTGCCCGCAAGCCAAGCCGAGCGTTCACCACATCTCCTCCTTCCCCCTCAGTCCCCATGGCATCACCGGAACCCATGCAGCTGGGTGTGACCAAACTGTCTGCGGAGGAGAGGGAGCGGCGTCTCAGGAACAACCTCTGCCTGTACTGTGGACAGGCAGGACACATCCGGGCCACCTGTCCCACTCGACCTCCTCGTCCACCTGCCTCGGTGAGTTCAACCAGATTACACCTCAATCGTTGTGAGATTCCCGTGACTCTCACTATGAGGACTTATCTATTCATACCACCGCTTTGATTGATTCCGACGCTGCCGGTAATTTCATTGACGCAGATTTCGTTAGGACTAATCATCTGCCCATTCTCTCCTGTGTCTCCCCTGTGGCAGTGGCCGCCCTCGACGGTCGACCATTAGGGTCAGGACGGATAGAGCACACGACAGGGGACCTCACTCTCCACACCGAACCTCAGCACAAGGAGACCATCCGGTTCTTCATCATCACCTCACCCCGAACACCTCTCATCCTCGGTTACCCCTGGCTGCACCAATATGAACCCACCATCTCCTGGTCAGAAGCAACAATTACACACTGGTCCTCCCGCTGCCAGCCCCACTCCAGCCAGCCTGCCGTACAACTCACTGCTTCACCCGAGCCCCATAGCCCCAGGAGCATCATTCCCGAGGAATATCAGGACCTTCTCGAGGCCTTCAGCACCATCAAGGCCACCCATCTACCTCCTCACCGCGCTGGGGATTGCGCCATAGATCTAGTCCCGGGAGCTTCACCACCCAGAGGACGTGTCTTCCCGCTCTCGCAGCCTGAGTCCGAGGCCATGAACCAGTACATACAAGAAGAGCTCGCTAAGGGCTTCATCCGACCCTCCACCTCACCAGCCTCGGCCGGGTTTTTCTTTGTAAAGAAGAAGGACGGCGGCCTCCGCCCATGCATTGACTACCGAGCACTCAACGCCATCACAGTCAAGTACCGTTATCCTCTCCCGCTGGTGCCATCGGCCTTGGAGCAGTTAAGAACAGCCAAGATTTACACCAAGCTGGATCTACGCTCGGCCTACAATCTCATCAGGATCAGGGAGGGAGACGAATGGAAGACAGCCTTCTCGACTACCTCGGGGCACTACGAGTACCGGGTGATGCCCTTCGGACTGGCCAATAGTCCTTCGTACTTTCAGGCCTTCATTAACGAGGTGTTCCGGGACATGCTAAATCGATGGGTAATCGTCTACATAGATGACATTTTGATTTACTCGGACTCCTACTCTGAACACGTCCAGCACGTCAGGGCAGTGCTTCAGCGACTCGTCCAGCACCAGTTGTACGCCAAGCAGGAGAAGTGCGAGTTTCATCAGCAGAGCATCTCCTTCCTGGGATACATCATCAGCCCAGAGGGGGTCGCTATGGATGAGTCCAAAGTCACTGCCGTTCGGGACTGGCCTCGCCCCAAGACCCTTAAGGAACTACAGCGTTTCCTGGGGTTTTCGAACTTCTACCGTCGCTTCATCCGGAGCTTCAGCTCAGTAGCCTCTCCACTCACTTCAATGATCAAGAAGGGTGACACTCGTCTCTCCTGGTCTCCAGTCGCGATCCAGGCCTTCGAGGAGCTCCGTCGGAGGTTCACCACGGCTCCTATACTCCATCATCCTGACCCAAGCCGACCCTTCCTCGTGGAGGTCGACGCTTCCAGTACCGGCGTCGGAGCTGTACTGTCACAGAGACAGGGACTTCCCCCCAAGACTGTTCCCTGCGCCTTCTACTCTCACAAGCTAAGCCCAGCAGAGAGGAATTACGACGTGGGCAACAGGGAGCTGTTGGCTATCAAGCTTGCACTCGAGGAGTGGCGGCATTGGCTGGAGGGCGCTTGCCATCCTTTCACCATTCTCACGGACCACCGGAATCTGGAGTATCTTCGGTCAGCCAAGGTCTTGAATCATCGACAGGCCAGGTGGTCGCTTTTTTTCACTCGTTTCCACTTTGAAATTACCTATCGACCAGGATCACAGAATACCAAGGCCGATGCCCTCTCACGAATTCACGAGCCCGACCACGCCCTGACACCGCCTGAGTCCATCCTGCCCCCCGTCCGTCATTGTAGCCCCTGTGGCCTGGGACATCATGACGGAGATCGCAGAGGGACACACCCAGGATCCGCCCCCCAATGACTGTCCCGAAAACCTGACCTATGTTCCCCTCAATCTGCGAACCCGGGTGCTTTCCGAAGTTCACTCGACCCCCAGCTCCGACCACCCGGGGATCGAGGCTACCATACAGCTGCTGCACAACAGGTTCTGGTGGCCTTCTTTGCGCACTGATGTGATCTCCTTCATTAAGAACTGCCCAGTGTGTAACACCTCCAAGACCCCTCGTCAGCTACCCGCCGGCCTACTGCAGCCCCTGCCAGCACCCCGGCGCCCTTGGTCCCACATCGCCGTAGACTTTATCACAGATCTACCCAGCTCTCTCGGCCATACCACCATCCTCACCCTGATCGACCGATTCTCCAAGGGGTGTCGCCTCATCCCACTTCCCAAGCTTCCCACCGCTATGGAAACGGCTGAGGCACTATGTAATTCGGTCTTCCGTTTCTACGGTTTGCCTGAAGACATTATATCCGACCGAGGCCCCCAGTTCACCTCCCGCTTGTGGTCCAGTTTCTTCCGTTTGCTGGGGGTCAATATCAGCCTCACCTCCGGCTACCACCCCCAGGCCAATGGACAGGCCGAGAGACTGAACCAGGAGTTGACCCAGTTTCTACGCTCCTACTGCCAGGACCACCAGGAGGACTGGAGCCGCTTCATCCTCTGGGCCGAATACGCCCAGAACTCCATCCGTAAGCCATCCACTAACCTAACCCCATTTCAGTGTATTCTAGGATTTCAACCTCCCTTGTTCCCCTGGTCCGGCGAACCTTCAGAATTGCCGGCGGTCAACTCCTGGTTTCAGCAGAGCGAGGAGACCTGGAATCGAGCCCATGTCCACCTGCAGCGGGCAATCCGTCGAACGAAGACCCAGGCAGATCGCAGACGCCAGGCGGGTCCTCCCTATGAACCTGGACAGTGGGTCTGGCTATCGACCCGTGATCTACGCCTCCGTCTTCCCTGTAAAAAGCTCAGTCCCAGGTACGTGGGTCCGTTTAAAATCAGTCGTCAGATTACACCTGTATCATTCAGATTAGAACTCCCACCAGAATACCGAATCTCACCCACTTTCCATGTCTCTTTGTTGAAGCCCGCTGGTCGTCCGGGAGGAGTGGAGGACCTAGAGGGGACCGTTCCGCAGGGACCTACCCCCCTGATCATCGATGGAGAGGAGGTCTACCGAGTCAACACGATACTGGACTCCCGGCGCCGGAGAGGTCGTTTGCAGTACCTGGTCGACTGGGAGGACTACGGCCCTGAGGAGAGGTCATGGGTGCCGGCTGAGGACATCCTCGACCCCTCTCTACTCACCGACTACCACACAACGCACCCAGATCGACCAGGTCCCCGCCGTAGGGGAAGACCTCGGCGCCGGTTACCTCCTCGTGCCAGGAGGCACTCGCAGGGGGGGGGCTCTGTCACACGGACGGTCTCTGTGGCTCCCTCTATCCCCACCAGCGGGAACCCTCACCGGAGTTCTAAGACTACCTTTCCCATAATTCCGTGCCTGGGACTGCCACTTCCGGTTCCGGGTCTCCTGGTACACTTCCTCTTTCTCGGCCATTTTACAGCGTTGCGCGGGCTGGCGCTTCGCGAAGTTTTGTTAGTCATGCTCTCAATCCTAAGCGTTCTTTTCTCGGACTGCCTACTCGTTGCCAACCGGACTGTTTATCGTGTGTGTGAACCTTTGCTGCCTGCCTTTTACCGACCCTCGCGCTCCCCTTGGATTATTCCCTTTGATCGCCGCCGGCCCCGACCTATTGCATGGACTTTGACTACCCGATTGGATTTTCCTTCACCACACCTGTCCGCCGTTGTTGACCCGAGCTTGTTGTTTACGTCTGAGTATTTAATAAAGCTGTTGCAAATGGATCCAACGCCTCCGGATTCTTCCGTGACTCCGTTACAATACTTCTTTTAGCTATAGTCTTAAAGTGAAAATTTTAAAAGCCATGATATGCATTCTCAACTAAAAGATATTTTATGTGATATATATAGATATATATGTGTGAAGAATGTGCCATATATATATACACTGCTGTGGGTGAATGGTTTCTGGGTAAAACAGAATGAAACAGGTTTTGTTTCAAATTGCATTTCTTTTTTTGGAGATTAGAGAAGGAAGCATCTGATGCAAACCTGATTTGTTTAATGTTTCAACTTCAGACTAAGCTGGAAAGTGTGGGTGAGTCTCATTAATTATATTTCTTCTTGTAATAGCTGTAACCACCATAGTTGGAGTTTTCATCTGTAGATTACGTCTGTAAATTTGGTATATTATCAACACAAACTAGGTCAAGAATTTCTTTTTAATAAAGATAAGATTTGATTAACACTTCAAATTGAATTTTACCAGTTACATTTTACAGATGTATATGTGTCCGTGTGATCCCACCCACAGAGAAACTGTAACTTACTAAATAATATTTTTTGCTGAACAGTAGCTCTTCCTGTCTCATATTGCTGCATCTAAAAAAATTAATGTAAAACAAAAGCTGAAAAGAAAGATATTGTGGCAGGAGGAGCATAACGACAGACACAGTGGGCGTGACTTCAGGCCTTGGAGAGGCTTTTATTAAACAATATAAACAAACAAAAGTGTCCAAAAGGGGAAATAAAAGTGTCCAAAAAAAATAAGGGGACTGGTGTCCTCGATGTGCAGGGGTTCCGTGAAGGAGGGGCAGTGTTCAGAAGGGAAGGGTCCAGGTATGGCGCGGAGTCCGGTGGCCGCACTCGCTCCCTGCCAAGCACGGGGAAGAGACCGGTCTCCCGAGGAGAAGCGCGCTCGGCATTTTAACAGCGGCGGTGATGAGGCTTCATTCACATCAGGTGTGCCTCATTTTTTCTTCATCTCTTCCACTTTTCTAGTCTCCTAAAATGGCAAAAGAAGCAAACTGCATTTCATTTATTTCACAGGACTGATACAGTTGCACTGATAAATAATAATAATAATAATAACACTTACACATTATCTTTATGCATTAGGATCGGTACGAGTTGAGCTGTTTGATCCATCATCAGAGGCTACAACAGAAAACAACATTACAACAACAATACAACAGACTGCTCGAACAAAACTGTTTAGATTAGCACAGAATGGCATTACATATTGTTACAAATACACGTCATATTGTTTTTGTTATTGATTCAATTTCATTAGAGAAAGATATTGCAGGACAAAACTTGGTGACTTTACTTCAGATTTAAATATAAACAGTACATAATATAAACCAGTACCCAGCAGCACAGCCTGTTATTGAAACATTTATTAATCAAATAGAGATTATTAAATAAATCAAAAAGAAACAGTAAGGAATTTACCGCTGACAGGTCTAAAGCCTGAAAAACAAAGAAAAGGTAAAATATAAGTTCATTATTTTCAAAGCACAGAAGTTTGAATCATACAATATAATAGATAATAATATCTGTTAATATCTGTCTCACCTTTCCTCTTCTGATACACACAGTACCCAGCAACACCGATGACCACCAACAGGACAGCAGCAACGGCACCAATAACGATGGGAATAATGGGAAGAGACTCTGAGGAATTAGATCCTAAGGACACATCAGATTATGAAATAACTTGACAGTGTTTGAGATCAGTACAGGTGGAAATTTTTCAGCAAATACAAAAAGGAAATCTGTGATTGTGATGCCTGCAGTAGATTAGTACACATGGTGTAGTACAGTGCAACAGTTGGGATTTGGGGATAAAATTCCATTTACTTTCTTAGAGGAATTGATTTTTAATGATAACTTTTAAACCATTAAAGACAGACCTACTAACAAAGAAGTTGATATTCAATGGCATATGCTTTTTAAGCTATCAGCCTGCTTTATTTCAACTTATTTTGTACATAATCATGCTTAATTAATCTTGCACTTCTGTCTTTTTTCAGATTTTCAAACACTTTTTTTTTTTTTCTTCAAATCAAAGTTTGTAATGTTGTGCTTGATGATGATGAGATGGCTTATAAAGCTTTAATAAAGTCTATTTAAAATTCATATGGGAAAAACTGGTGTACACTAATGTACTCTATAGTGATCAGATACTGACAATAGCAAATATTACCATTACCATTACCATGGTTCAGTTTCACGGTCTACTCACCAAAACAATCACAGTTAGTTATGATCTTGTCCTCTGTCAGAACACTTCTGGTGGTTCTGCTCTTATGTTCCACCACACATTCGTACTTATTCTTCTTCCACTCCTCAGGTTTAACATTGAGGGTGCTCATCACCTGAAAGGTTCCATCCTCATTGGGAACAATTTCACGAAGATCCACATCCTCATCATGGTCTTGTTCGTTTTTCTGCCAGTTGATTGTTACTCCACTGGGGTAAAATCCTGTAGCATGACATGCCACTGGAGATGAGGGATCCTTCTGCAGCAGAGACACTCGAGGATAGACTGGAGAAAGAGAGAGAAAGTGCTTAAAAACAAGAGATGCAAAGCCTTCTCCTGCTGCAAATGATACAGAAATTGGGTGTGCTTGGCTTGTCTTGTAGATGATTTGTTTATCCAAACTCCAATTAAAGAACACCTCTGTTATTCATTTCCACAAAGAAAGACCACATAATCTGTAATGCTTAAAATAATCAAAACAATCAATACTTTATAAATAATTTAAAAATGAACAATTATAAAAATACTTCTAGCATACAATATTATTTAGGAAAATGTACATGCTCTCAGATAGACAGTAAGATCTGATGTACCTGTTTTCTCCAGGCTGCTCTTTCCATACTGCACATACTTCTTCAACCAGTCAATGCATACAGTGCTTAAGTAATTTTTATGATTGTCGAGTAAACTTTTGTCATTGTTCCACTTCTGTACAGTGGGGATTCCTTGCTGCACTGGGGAAATAAATCTCAGCTCTTTCCAATCCAGAGACACAAAGTCCTCTCCATCATAACCATGCTGATCGAACGCATTTGTTTCTCCAGTCTGATCATCCCACTCACAGCCATACATATTCTGGACTGTGTGCACACCTGAAGAAGAGAGACAGATTAAATGTACCGCTATAAATAATCATGAATAATCAATCCACACAGTTAGAATAAAACTCAGTCACCCAGAAAATCCCAACATGTTTGACTTATAAAATGAACCTGCCTGAACAAATGTTGCCTCATCCAAGCTGCCTGAAGTTACAGCTAAAATACAGTGACTAATTTAACATGCAGGTTGTCTATAGTGAATACTGTGCTTTGATCCAAGGTTACAGAATGGCCTGATGTTGATTTAACTTATTGCCAGCACATTTTAGCATGATTTAGCATACTGCTAACATGTTTTAGTATGATTTAATACTTTGCTAGTATGTTTAGCACACTGATACTGTGATTAGCATGTTGCTTGCATGAATTAGTACATTGATATTAGGCATTGGTATTAGGCTAAATATGATAATATTTTTTTCCGTTGAAAATATTTTTTTCTAGTATATCCATCTCATCTGAATGTTTTTGTTTTTAAAAGCTTAAAGTTTGAACAGCTGAAATTTAACTTTCTTTTATTTTCAGTAAAATCAGTGTAATATATTTTTGTTCAATAATATTTTTTATTTTATTTTGTATTTTGCGAGAATTTCACAGTACTAATTAATATTTATGCAATAATTATGATCATTTTTCCCACTGAAAATAATAATTAACAAATCAGTACATATTAATCTCATCTAAAGCATCTATGCTGAAATATTTCACTTTTTCTCCTCCATTTCTAAAGCAGAACAAGTTCATTTACAAAAGAAGAACTATATTAAAAAGACTGTCAAGGCAAACTTTATGTTGCTTGAGAAAGCAGTTTAAAAAGTGTGAGGAAGTCGTTTTAAATTTGTCTGAAGTCATTTTAAATTCTGAAGTCGTTTTAAATTTGAATTGCTTTTAAAAGCCTAAAGTTTCAACACCTAAAATGTAACTTGTTTATTTTCAGTAAAATCAATGAAATATATTTTTATTCAATAATATTTTTCAACTTCAACCCTTTAATATATTTTTGTTTGATAATAAACTTTACTATATATATATATATATATATATATATATATATATATATATATATATATATATATATATATATATATATATATATTGTCACGGGTGCGGAGCAAGGCGACAGACACAGTGGGCGTGACGTCAGGCCTCGGAGAGGTTTTTATTAAACAATAAAACAGAAAGTGTCCAAAACGGGGAAAAGTGTCCAAAATAAAAAGGGGATCTGGTGTCCTCGACGTGACGGGGTTCCGTGAAGGAGGGGCAGTGTTCAGAAGGGAAGGGTCCAGGTAAGGGGCGGAGTCCGGCGGCCGCACTTGCTCCCCGTAGGGGTCCGCGGCAATATGACGGGTAGCGGCTTCCTTTAGCGGCTTCATCCATTCCTTAGCGGCGGCACTTCCTCGGCGGGTGAGAAGGCCCGGCATCCTGGCCCGCAGCCATTTCCATGCGGCTCGCACTCGGACCCACGGGTCCGGCAGCTCGTCCATCACATCGGCGGCGCTCGTCCCTCAACGCGCCCTTCCTGGACCCACGAGGACACCAGCGTGCATGCACGGGGAAGAGCCCGGTCTCCTGAGGAGAGGCGCGCTCGGCATTTTAACAGCGGCGGTGATGAGGCTTCATTCACGTCAGGTGTGCCTCATCACACGCCGCCAGACCTGGTTGTTTCAGCGCCCCTCCTCTCTCGCACACCCACTCCCGTCGGGAGCCTGGTGAAAGGTGGCGATTACGGACGGGGTGACGATGATAATTAGGGGGGAGGCAGCCGACTCGTCACAATATATATATACTTTTTTGGCGTTTTGCGTTTTGTATTTTGAGAAAATTTCATGGTACTAATTAATATTTACACAATAATTCTTATAAATTTTTTCCCAACGAAAAACTACAATATTTTCATCTCATCTAAAGCATCTATGCTCACACATTTTACTTTTTCTCCTGTTTCTAAAGCTGAACCAGTTCTTTTCTTTCAAATAAAGAACTATATTAAAAAGATTGTCAAGACAAACTTGGTTGCTTGAGAAAGCAGTTTAAAAAGCGTGAAGTTTGAAGTAGTTTTAAATTTAACATTTAAAAATAAAAGCTTAAAGTTTGAACACCTGAAATATAACTTTTATGTTCAGAAAAACAATGAAATATATTTTTGTTTGATAATACTTTTTCTTTTTTCTTTTGTATTTTGAGAGAATTTCATGGTACTAATGAATGTTTATGCAATAATTATGATCAATTTTTTTCCACTGAAAATAATAAAAACAATTCAAATATTTTCATCTCATCTAAAGCATCTCTGCTCACACATTTCACTTTTTCTCCTGTTTCTAAAGCAGAACCAGTTCATTTATTACAAAAGAAGAACTAGATTAAAAAAATTGTCAAGACAAACTTTGTTGCTTGAGAAAGAAGTTTAAAAAGCGTCTGAAGTGGTTTTAAATTTGAATTGCTTTTAAAAGCTTAAAGTTTGAACACCTGAAATGTAACTTTCTTTTATTTTTTAGTAAAATCAGTGTAATATATTTTGTTAGATAATAATATTTTTTTTCTTTTGTATTTTGAGAGAATTACTTAATATTTATGCAATAATTACAATCCATTTTTTTCCCACTGAAAAAAAAAATTCTAATATTTTTATCTCATCTGAAGCTTCTGCTCTGTAGATGACATTCATTCATCTTAATTCATGTTTGTGTTCAGGTGTTTGTGTATCAGCTCACTGAATGAACTACAAACACATTCACATGTAATATAAGCATGTTTGTTGTCATCTGTGCTGCATGTTTAGTTTAATCACAGTCACACATGATTGTTTAATGATTGTAAAGTGTGAGACTGTAGTGTGAGTGAGAGAAAAAAGTTGTTTACATGTTTACATTTCTTAAGGAAACTGGATTTAAGATGTATTAAATGAACAGCATGTGTTTTTTGTTTGTTTGGTTGGTTTTTTTTGCTTTTATGTCATGATTGTATTCCTGCAGTATTAAAACAGTATTTAAATGTGAGTAAAGTTCATCAGGTGAGCCTATGAGTCTAGGTGAGTCTAACAGTGCTGATCTGCTCATTGTGAGTCTATCAGTGTGTTTGTGTGTTCAATTACTCAAAGACTCAGATTTGATCTGGTCTGTATGAGGACTGATGAAAGACTCGTCTTCACTCACAGACGTCACAAACTTCCCATCATCCTCCACAGATCAGCTCAACACGTCTCTACAATTATTCAATCTTCTTTCCGAAAATAGCATTGTATGTAAATTTACTCTACACATACAGTTACTGAGATGTGTAATCACAGTCCAACATGGGACTGCCTCCTCCTTGAAAGAAAACATGCAATGCTGCTTTAGAATTTGGTCAAGAGAAGGTATCTAATGAGGCAGTATTATTATTTGCATCGGGAGTACAGATTCGAGAGCTGTAGAGCTGCTGTGTCGTATTTTTTCTTGTTGTGCTGTGTTATGTAGTTGTCTGTCATGTCTCAATACTGCGTTTTGAGTTGTTGTGTCTCAACGTGTTGTGTGAGGTTTTGTTTCTTCAAATAAAGTAAGAACTACAAGTGTGTGTTACCTGCTGTCTGGTTGAAACGCTGCATTCCAGTCTGTATATTGGTTTTGAAGACCGATACACCACCACTCTCTTTCTGGCTTTCCCTGTCCCAGTAATCTGCTCCTTCATTCTGCTCGATCCACTCTGTCTTAGGGATCGTCCGCTTGATGTTACTGTCAAAGTACACAAATGGAATGTCGTCCACCATACCAACAGATGTGTACTCTGGGAAGTTGTCAATGTTATAAACTGCCGTTGTTATGTATTTCATAGAATGAGTCACTGTAAAAAAAAAATAAAATAAAAAAATAAACACCCACACAAAAATAATATTGAGAACCAAATGAATTCACCTAATATTAAAACAACATTTTTAAGATACAAATTCATTGCCTTATGGATTTGTAATTATTATATAAATATAATCATTTTAATCAGAGTATATTAGCCAGTTTATAAGGCTTGTAATTGAAGAGAGTCCAATTTTTGACATCAATTACAAATTAATTCATCTTGCAGTTGTACAAATAGTCTGAACTTCTAAAGGTCATTCTTTAGTCTCACTGTCTGTTTATGTTAGTAAATAAATAAAAAAATAAAAAAATATTCTTTAGTTTTCAATGTTACTGTTTGTGAATATGAAAAACAAACTGGTTTAAAACACAATCACAACAATCAAACAGCAACAATAATTTAAAATAAGATAAAGGTTTCTAGAAAAGTTTCCAATTCCAATTTCCAAGAACTTTTAAAGTTTCATATTTTTATGATTTTCTTTTTAGTGTGTACTATTAATACTAATATAAGTCATGTTTAAAACAAATTAATCTATCACTTCAAACAGACAAATGTGTTATCTTTATTATTCCAAGGTTAAAAACTTAAATATTTAGCCTTGGATGAATAAGTAAAATGCTGTTACTATTTCTGGTTTATAATATTAATATTTTTTATTTATTAGCACAGACCTCTAATGAGTGCATGCAAATCTATGCAACTTAATAATTATATTGATAATGCATATTTTGTATTTTAAACACAAACCATGCTATGGCTATTTAACAAGCAGTTTCTGTATAACAGAATGTTTTCTATAGTCTAAGACACAGAGTGGTACTATACTGTGAACTTAAAAACATACTTGCCAGGAAAAAAATAACTATTAGGAGGAAAACTATGGATTGCACGTTGGTTTGGTTTGTATGGATTGCAGACAAGTTGATCAGAACTGAGTTTGTCTATTTTTGTTGTCTACCCATCTGTGAACTGGTGAAGCGTAACATCGTGAGCGCTTAGTCACAGACAATTATCAGTGTTTGTTATCAGTCACATCCAATAGATATTCTGAACAAGTGCAACGTCATGAGTCACTATGAAGAATTTCTTAAACTGGGTTGATCTCCAAAAATGAAAATAAGAAAGTCATTAAAGTTTCTGGGTTTTGGGACATATGGTCAAATATATATTTATTTAGTTTTGGGAGACATTGTAAACTAGCCTTACTTTTAATAGAATGTAAGGTTAGTTTAAACTCACATGCAATTAGCCTGAAATTACTAAGTCCTCCTGAAACTGGTAGATTATTGACATCATCACTTTAATTGTAGATTTAAGGCATTAAGCAGACTCTCTTATCCAGAGCAACTTAGAAAATTACTTTAGCATCACATACTGTACGTGATTATCATCAGTGTTGGGGAATAACTTGTTACATGTAACGGCGTACATGTAATTTAATCACAAAATAAATGTAAGTGTAACCTGTTAAAGTTACTGAGAAAAAGTGTAATTAAATTACAGTTACTCACGAAAATGTTAACAATTACAAAAGGGGTTTCTTCTATTTTTACACACACACACACACACACACATTTCCATGTTTTATGGGGACATTCCATAGGTGTGATGGTTTTTATACTGTACAAACCGTATTTTCTATCACCCTACACCTAAACCTAGCCCTCACAGGAGACTGTGCACACTTTTACTTTCTCAAAAAAACTCATTCTGCGTGATTTATAAGCCTGTTTCCTCATGGGAACCTCACAAATGTCCCCACAAGGTCAAAATTTACTGGTATTACTATCCTTGTGGGGACATTTGGTCCCCATAACGTGATAAATACCAGGTACACACACACACACACACAAATAAATAAAATGTATATTAGCCTGTTAAATATAACTCTTGCCACGATATGAACTCTTTTGCATTAATATGTGGTTTTAGTGAACAGCTGAATAGTGAATGCCATGTACTCACCAGCATTGGCCACACTAACTCCGAGGAGCAGAAGAACTACGGTCCACATGTTTCCAAGGAAAATTCGTTCCACAGAACTGAACCTGAAAATTGTCCTGGATGCCTCACAAGCAGCTTGTGATCTGAAGCGAATTGTCTGAATTGTCAGTGATTATGGATCAGGTGCTTATAGAGGAATTGTAGTTTTAAGTATTTCTTCTTGCACAGAATGCAAACTAAATGTCTTGCGTGATCTAAGCAAGTGGCTAGCAAGTCTCCTTTTAAATGACTATGCTGAAAACAAATGGTGCTTGCATTTATGCAAAAGAAAAGTGCTATAGCCTACTGTGAATATGTAAAGAGAACAAAACTGTTTTATTCATGACTGGTTTGTTCGCCAATGGCACAAAGTTTTACTAAGAGACAGATGAGGTAACCATTCTCCAGTGTGACACTATCACTAATCTTCACTCTTTCCAGGCCCGGCTCCACGGGGGGGCCAGGGTGGGCCTAGCCCACCAAATCAGAAGCTTGGCCCACCCTGACCCCACAAGACATAGCCTATCAACAGCCAGTCACAAAATTGGAGCGATATTCAGTTGAGCTAGATTTTAATTTGTCATTTTTTCCTTACCGCTCGCACCCTGAAACCTTTTAATATTGCATATAGTTTTCTCGTTATCAATACGTAGGGCATTGAAATCGATTTTGCGCTGTTTACTTTCACTTTTGCTTTCGTGATTAACGTGCACTCTGTGTAAAGGATGTTTGTCACTGAGCACAGATTTGAGCAGTGTACTGGCAGCAGAAATCACACAGAAGAAAATGTTACTATTTCATACTGAGTATCGATACTCAAATATTAATACCGCAATTTTAATATTCATAAGAATTCGTTTTTAGGTGTCGTCAATACGTCAGTATTGTACGTTTAAATGTTGAAAATACGTAAGTATTTGTACGTTTAGATGCTGTAAATACGTCTATATGTTTTAGTGTAAGTAAATGTAAGTAAATGTACGTTTCATAGAACCACTTTTTACGTAAAGTACATACGAATTATCACGAGATCACGTTGGTACAGATGCTCTCAGTTTAGAATTGTAGCGTACGTTTTCCAAATAAACTTAATGATTAGTATTTCTATTAAAATGCTAAACGTCACTGAAGATGGTGCAACGGTGGTCAAGTAATGTAATCAGCGTATGACCATACACTGTGTAACACCAACTACTCCAGGTGAAAAAGGTCTACAGTTCCATAATGTATAGTGATCTATTTTCACACACTAATTTTGTACTTAATATACTCAAATTATTCTTTAGTAAGATAATCTTAAGAACATCTACAGTGTGCTCAGCTGTACTATTTTGAGACACTATTAATAGGCCCTATAAACTAAAATATGTTTTTAATACACTATGTATTAAAATAATGTATGTATTTACCACTAACCCCCTACCCCCCACCCCCCACGCCCACCGGGCCCACCCTTCATATCATTTCATGAGCCGGGCAATGCTGCTTAGCCACCTAGTTTATCAAGTGTATATTATATTAAACTACAGTTACACATAAAATAGTAATCACTGCCTGTTTTCTTTCCAGAGCCTCCATCTCTCTCCATCTACCCGTCTCCTCTTCCTCTGCTGGTTCCTGGGCAGGTGCTGGTGTTTCAGTGTGGGGAGGATGGTTTTGCTCCTCACACTCTTGATCTGAGCTGGGAGTTCAGCTGTGCAGATGGGACGTCCCGCTCTCTGGGTCAGGGCAGTGTAACAGGTCACAGACAGGCGTTTGATGGCACTTTCAGTCAGAGCAGCCGTCTGGAGCTGGACTTGGGGAAGCTGGGCCTCGGTCGTGGAGGCCACACCTGTGTAGCCATGATTGTAGATCGTTTCTGGAGAAGCCAAAAGAGCAAAACATATGTATTAAAACATATTTTATAATATTTCTCACTAAAGATATGATATGTTTTGTAGCTAGCAAGGGAATGGACTTTGGAAGATTACATGGCTCGGCAATAGGTGGTGTCAAATGACTGTCTTGTGAGGGAATCCAGGCCAAACATTTTAGATTTTAGTTAATGTTCTATTTGCATTTTCAAAAAGAGAATTTATGCTTCATTTAGAAATGTAGTGCATACCCGATTTGGTGTTTTGTTTACATTGTGTGTCAGTTCCTTGAACTCGATGGTGCTGTTGCACTTGTTCTTTATGGCATGATAAAGTTTCTTTCCTGGACATTCCGCTTTTTATTACTTCAGCACTTCAAACGCCAAACCCTCACACCATGTCCAATCTGTTCTTGTATTTAAAAAAAAAAACACAAAAACTTTTAATAATGTAGTCTGTATCCTCACCACCATATGTAGTGTATATAGAGCTGTTTTGTAGAAAATTCTTGGCATATACATACATACATATAAATGGATATCTAAATGTGCTTTATTTTATTTAGATTTCTTTCATACAGACCCCAGTGACCTAGAGTTAAAAGAGAATGTAATTAAATAATAGACAAAGTAATAATAGATAATTAAATAAATAAATAGTACTTTTAACACTCCCAACAGGTTCATATTTTAGTCATTTAAAAGTAGTCTGTTTTAATTATAGTTTGGTTCTCTTTTCTGTAGAAGGAGAAGTAAATCTGGTCCTGGCCCTGAAAGCTGAATAGGGTGAAGAAACACTGAAAGGAAACTCAATGAATGAATCTGAATTCATCTAAAATTTCTTATTTTTAGATGTTTATATTTGAGGAGTTTATTGAAATTTGTACATGCTGAGACAGAATAAAATGGATTTTACATTTGTTTATTTGTCTATTTTTGTAGCTTTTTTTTTTTTTTTTTTTTTTTTTTACAATTTTCATTCAGCTTAGTTTATTACAGTTTTAATAATGAAAAACAAAAGTGTATGGAAATGCTTGATTTTTTTTCTGAACATCTGCTGTCATTCATGCACTCTCAGAAAAAAAGGTACAAAGCATTGGGGTGCTACCTCTTCAAAAAGCAATCATCTTTAAAAGTATTAATATGCACCTTTAATGTGGTATAATATGCACCATTTAAGACTAAATAAGTTACAAATATGTAACTTTTGTACTTTAGGATACCACCTGAGTGACAGCTTTGTACCTTTTGTGTGGCTTGGGTGTAGATTACAAAAGCATGATGCTGCAAATTGAAAATATATAAAGATTGCTTTGACTGGCATGAGTTTTTTAATCAAATGCAACTAAATCAATGCAATGCATCAACTGACTATGTTAATGTGTTAAAAACTGTTTAGAGCTTTTAACACATTCAAACAGATTAAATGCACACAACTGCTCATTTAAATCCCCAAAATAAAGCAAGAGAAAGGGTAAGGAGGACCAGACAAAAGAAATATGTCCGAATGAGGTTGGTTGTATTATTTGTGTTGCTCTTGGTCTGAAAGTGTTCTTTTACTGTTATTCTGCAGAGAGACAAAAAGAAAGTGACTAAGCTGAATGACGGAATGCCTTCCAAATTCACATGCCATCCATCCTATTCAGTATATTCAATATTAAAAATAGTGTCACAAATCCAAATACAGTGAAAATATAATGCCAAAGGAGTCTGCACAGTATATTATTTACAGTTCACTTGAAAGTATGCATGTGTGCAGTCTTTTTTCAGCCAGCTAATGTTGCATACAACTATTTCTGCATTTTAACATTTAACAACAGTGTGTAATCCTGCAAGGCTGTAATGTGGGTTGGACTGATTTTGTTGGTGGGTGTTGTAATGGCCTTATTGTTTAAAGAAATAAATAAATAAAAGATTAAAATGAATTAAGACAATAAAAACTAAGAGATTTTTTTGTAATCAATTTGAACTATTCGCAAATATTTGTATTTTAAAATATAAGAGTGAATATGGTGAAGTTTTTTGTCTTGTCACATTCAGTTACATGAATCAAGTAAATGATTCATCCTACAATTCAAAATGGTGAAATTTGACAGAATAGTTTGCATCACAGGATGTTAGTAATGGTCA
Source organism: Labeo catla (assembly GCA_012976165.1). Taxonomy (NCBI): domain Eukaryota; kingdom Metazoa; phylum Chordata; class Actinopteri; order Cypriniformes; family Cyprinidae; genus Labeo; species Labeo catla. Next base: position 49,139 of record VONZ01002252.1, read on the forward strand.
TTTAAAATGACCATTCTATTGTAAAACAATTGATATATAATAAATATATAGCTTGTATGTTACCTTACACCCTTTCACCATTAAAAACTGAAGAGTAGGCAGACCAGCCTAAACATTTAACATTTATATCTTTGTGTCATCCCAGCAACCAGCAGAGTAGCATCAGTATCAAATAGTATCAATTTCATTTTAGGGGGCCATTTCTAATTATTGGGAAGCACCTGCACTTCTCAGTGTCTATGGAAGTTATGGCCCTGCTGCTTATAGTAATTAAAAAGTGTAACAATGTTGATGATGACTGAATGTTTTATTTCGTGTGTGTGTGTGTGTGAGAGAGAGAGAGAGAATTAGAGATACATCTATATTTATCGAGTGCAGTGCTCTTGCAGATAAAGCTCTGCCCACATGCTCTTCTGATTGGCTGTGATATTTGATTGATTTTGTCACATCTTGTAGAAGGCTGAGCATTATTTGTCGGGATCAGTTCTCTCACAGTCACACTGTCGTGAGGCATCCTAAATTACTATAACATATAAACAGCATTACATTACATTCATTTCACATGACTGAGACAGTTGCACTGAATAATAACACTTACATACTGTTTTAGGCCTAAAAAATGGTTCTTCTGTGGCATCACTGTGAAGAACCTTTTAAAACACCATTATTTTTAAGAGTGTGAATGCATATTCTGGTAAACAACAAAAGAAATAGAAGCTTTTTTCTACTTTTTAAACTTTAATTTTGCTATCATAGCTATACACATTATTTTTTGCATATTTGACCACCTTCATTTGTGTAGTTTTTTTTTTTTTTTAATAATGCATTCTCATCTCATCAAAGTTATATCACAAAGTTGTGATGAAGAATCAATTGCTTATTGGGAGAAGCTAATAAAAACATCTAAATGTACTGATGAAGTACATTCACTGAATTTATTTAAAGCAATTCGCAAAAGAGCAACGCTACAACAAATGAAATCCAAAGACAGTGCTCTAAGTGCTCTACACAGTAATAGTCTAGAAGAGTAGTGCACAAGATGGAATAACAAAAATAATGTAGGTCTAATAGTATAAACCTACACAGGCTATACAGGTTTGGGTATCTGTTGTTGCACATTACGAAATACAAATCTATTTCCCTGTCTCCTTAATTGCAATTTGTTCCAAAAAAAAAAACACTTGATACAGGGGGCCGGAGCCAACTTCAATGGGACTATAGCTGCAAATCCCTGATTAATTTTATATGCATGTAAAGTGATGATTTGATGTTAATTATTTGCATAGTTTGATCAGCGATCATGTAAAGATGATGATTCCATCTTGTAACTGGTTTTACAAACTTTTAAGAATTTGTGAAATAACAAATGCAAAAGTTGTCTTTTATTAAATAATCTCTGTTTCTAATTTCTAAAATTCCTACATCATATTTTCTGTACACATTTGTTCCTGTTTTTGTAAAACATGTTTGAGTTTAATGGCTGAGTCTCCCTAGCATAGATACATTTATGAGGCTGGGTCACAAAACGAGGCAGAACATTATTGGATGAAGTGGCATTTTAGTGATCTCTGACCGCTGCAGATCTGAAGATATTTACAGATGTATTTGAAGGCAATTTTTTAAATTCTTTAAGACATTATAAACAAAAAATGGTAATAAACGATGATGTAAAGTCTTCCAAGCTCCTTTTAAAAAACTAATGACATTTTCACCTTACACACTAGTGAAACTTATGTGCAGCCATCTTGAAAATGTAGCGCATTTAACATCATTCAACAAATGTGAAAATATATAATGTTAAATGTGAAAATAAAATAAATTTTTGTACAATTCAAAGCACCATAGTGTTAATCAAGAACAGTGACATAAAAAGAATAACAACACTAAATTAACAATGATATTAAAGCAATGCAATTAGGTGCACAACTGATAGGAGAATCCCTCCAACACAAATACAGACATTAATACACCCATGACACATACAAACACACTCAGTGCCTGCAGCTGTACAGCTGTGCATATATGTGCTAAGAACTGGCCTAAGAATCATTTTTTTCCTGCAAATATTTCAGCAGTTATTATGCATGTTCTGTGTTTCTGTCAGTTGAACCTGTCATGCAATTAATTATGAATTAATCATTCTTTTGAGTCAGTTCTTCCATTTCACTATACTGGCCAAACGAGTAGAGACACCCTCATTCTGCTCAGCTACCTCATTCATTACCTTCTGCACTGCTGAATGCATCATCACTGTTTAAGGGGTAAGGGGTCATCGGTTTGCCCGTTTTCGACAAGTTGATATCATTCTTTAGGGTCTTAATGAAAAGTCTATAATATACTTTGGTTAAAATTCTCAATGGTAGTGTAAAACAACACCCTTTTTACCTTGCCAAAATCAGTTCTGCAAACATCATCTCATTCTGGTCAAGGCTACTTTAAATGCAAATGAGCTCTGCTCGCCCCGCCCCTCTCTTCTCTCTGTGATGTGACGAGCCGGTTTACTTTAGCCACGTTTAGCCACTAAACTTGCTAACTAGCACATTATTAGGAAAGACAACCACAAAGATTCATAAAAAAAACCTTTATACTCACTTCTGCTGTAAGTGAAGCTGGATCATGAATGATTCGTGCAAACATAGACGGATATGAGATATATGTAGATCAGGAGGCGCATTCCCTTCACAAACAAATGTAATTTACTGCATCTTCAGCGGCTCAGATGTCAGGAGTAAATGATGACCACTACGTTCATTATTACATCCAGCAACACAACACCTCAGTCGCTCAATCTGTGATATTCTTGTCTAACTTAAATCCCTGCTCCAGCATTGAAACAAAGAGGGCGGACTGTTACAACTGATCTAAGGTAAAACGCTCATGTCAATCAACTATTGTGGGAGCAGCCTCTGTGGGTGTGACGCCACAACAACAGGCATCTGAGAGTGGCTCGATTTGAAAAAGGGGATTGTAACGAAGCGGAGCTGAGGCAGGATGAGGTGAGGATCTAAGTGCAGGAGTTTATTGAAAGTCCAAGGAAAAAACAACAAGTAATCCAAAACGGGTGACACTGAGAAACCAGACCAGAACCGGAAGCAACCATTACAGACATTAACAGGCTGTGGCTTGGCTGACGTGGTGTAAGCTGGTTCTTGAGCAGCAGACTTACAGTAGGCTGGTTCTGGCATGGCCATCCTGTGTGCAGGCTCTGGCGTGGCGGCCATCTTTGCGACAGGCTCCGGCATGGCGGCCATCTTGTCCAGTGGGTCTGGGCTGGCGGCCATGTTGTGAATTGCCCTCTCAACCTCCTCCACAGTAAAAGGGGACTCACAAAACAGCAAAACAAAGTCTATATACTGTGCCAAGGTCCAGCTGGGGTCCTCATCAGGTAAGGTTAAACTAATTTCTGGATCGAGTCCACTCCAGAAACAGTCCTTTATTTTAGTGTCATCTCCAGGCACAAGATGGCTATATAAAAGGAACTCCTCCACATAATATTCGATAGGTCGGCCATTTTGAAAAACTGAGCAAAGGGTACTCAGAGGGTCGCACAAAACTCCTACTAGATCCATTTGGGGGTCAGTTGTTCTGTAACGAAGCGGAGCTAAGGCTTGACTGGACGCTGAAGCTGCAACTTGACTTGACTCGGGAAATTCAGCTGCAACTTGACTGGACTCAGAAACTTGACTTGACTCAGGAAACACAGCTGCAACTTGACTTGGCTCGGAAACTTGACTGGACTTTACCAGAACAGCAGTTGTGACGTGACTTGAATTTGCAGGAACAGCAGCTGGTGCAGGCTCAGGAGAAGCAGACATGACAACTGACAAAATATAGGGGAAAGACAAGGACTATTTATACACAGGGCAGAGGTAATGATCTAATTGGTAACCAGGGTAACTAATGAGGGAGTGGGTGTGGTTCAATGAACATCCATGGCGACAAACAAGAGAACAGAGAGGCAGGGAAACAGTGAACAATAAGACACAAAAACTACAAAATAAAAGTCCTTAAACACGGATGCAGAAAACGAAGACCAGGATCATGACATAAGCCCCCCTCCAAGGAGCGGCTTCCAGACGCTGCAAACAGGAATTCAAGTCCAGGAGGGGGGAGGAGCTCAGGCAGAACTGGGGAAGGGATGGAGGGCCAGGTCCATGTGAGGGGAGATAAACAGGGGACTGAAGCAGAACAAGAGGCCAGGGTGGAGTCAGCCAGATGGGGGGAGCTGAGGACCACCAGATCATGAGAGAAGACCTCCACGGCGGAGCAGGCGGAACCCAGCAGGGTGGAGCAGGAGCCCACCAGGGCGGAACGGACGGAGCATGAAGCGCCGGAACCCTCCAGGGCGGAGCCGGAGGCGGAGCAGCCCTCCAGGGCGGAACAGGAGGCGGAGCAGGAGCCCCCCAGGGCGGAGCAGGGCGCAGCAACCCTCAAAGAAGAGGCCCGGAACAGGAGGCCCGGAGCAGGAGGCGGGAGCAGCCCTGGAGAAGCCGAAACAGGGGTGCCCAGCAAGCCCTCCAGAGGCCCGGAGCAGAGGCCCGAACAGCCCTCCAGGGAACTGGAACAGAGGCCCGAGGCAGGGAGGCATAGCAGCCTGAGGGAAGCGGAACAGAATCCAGCGTCCGCAGTCTGGGACCTGGGAAAGCAGGGACAGAGGAGGCAGACAGAATAGGGGGAGAAGGCGCAGCAGCCCTCCAGGGCGGAACAGGAGGCGGAACAGGAGGTGCAGCATCCCTCCGGGGCGAAACAGGAGGCGCAGCAGCCCCCCGGGGCGAAGCAGGAGGCACATCAGCCCTCCGGGGCGAAGCAGGAACCTGCGTCATGGTCTGGGACCTGGGGAAAGCAGGGACAGAGAAGGCACACAGAGTACGGAGAGAAGCAGAGACGTTGTAAGGGAACGCCGCCTCCATGGGAGGTTCTACAGCCACAGCTGTCACCTCAGGAGGCATTGGCGCGGCTTCTCCGACTGGCGGGAGCTCTGGAGCAGGTTTGTGACCAGGCGGGAACTCTGGAGCAGGCTTGTGACCAGGCGGGAGTTCTGGAGCAGGCTTGTGATCAGGTGTGAGCTCTGGAGCAGGCTTGTGACCAGGCGGGGGCTCTGGAGCGAACTGGTGAACAGATGTGACCTCAAGAGTCGACTTGTGAACAGGCGTGGCCTCAGGAGCTGACTTAAGAACAGACGTAACCTCAGGAGCTAACTGGTGAACAGACATGAGCTCAGGAGTACAGTGTGCAGCCCACACACACCAAATGGCAACCGCCATGACAGGAAGAGCAGCAGCTGGGGGCAGGACCTCATTAATAGTTGGTCTTGGAGACGCTGATGCAGCTGAGATGTTAACTGCCCTTACTGACACTAGGGGTGGATCCAGTACGCTGGCCATCATGATGGGCCGTGACCTTGGAATGTCGAACGGGGCGTGACTTAACTCTGGACCGTCGAACGATGCATGGCGAGGCTCTGGGCGGTCAGATGAGACTTGACTTGACCCTTGACGATCAGACGTGGAACGACAAAACTCTGGACAGACAGTAGAGATGTGACGGGGCTCTGAACAGAAAGATGAAATGTGACTTGACTCTGGACGGGCAGACGTGACGTGACTAGGTTTGTGAAGTTCAGTAGTGACTTGAATTGACTTATGAAGATAAGTGGTGACTTGACTTGGCTCGTGGGTATCAGCGGTGAACTGACTTGACTCGTGAAGACCAGCAGTGACTTTGCTTGCCTCAGGAACAACGGCTGTGACCTTGCTTGACGCAGGAGCGACCGCCTTGACGTTGCTGGACTTGGAAGCTTGACTGGACTTAGAAGCAACATCTGTAGCTTGACTCGACTCTGAGGCAGCGGCTGTAGCTTGACTTGACTCTGGAGCAGCGGCTGTGGCCTTATTTGACACTGGAACAGCGACTGTATATTTGCTTGACTCTGGAACTACAGCTTTGGCTTGACTTGGCTCGGAAACTTGACTGGACTTTACCAGAACAGCAGTTGTGACGTGACTTGAATTTGCAGGAACAGCAGCTGGTGCAGGCTCAGGAGAAGCAGACATGACAACTGACAAAATACAGGGGAAAGACAAGGACTATTTATACACAGGGCAGAGGTAATGATCTAATTGGTAACCAGGGTAACTAATGAGGGAGTGGGTGTGGTTCAATGAACATCCATGGCGACAAACAAGAGAACAGAGAGGCAGGGAAACAGTGAACAATAAGACACAAAAACTACAAAATAAAAGTCCTTAAACACGGATGCAGAAAACGAAGACCAGGATCATGACAGGGATATTATTTTTACAGATTAATTAAAAACCACTGCATGGATTTTTATCATTATAGGGTAGATCTGTATATGGCAGGAAGGGCATCCGACTTAAAACATGTGCCAAAAATTGGCTGTGCGGACCACTCCACTGTGGCGAGGGAGCAAGCCGAAGGAGAGAGAGAGAGAGAAAGGGTAGATTTGTATATACACTACCAACACACATTAATGTTCAAACAGCATGTAAAAGTGAACTTAGCATCCGATGACCCCTTTAAACTCATGCCGAGTGACTAAAGAATCAGTTCCAAGAGACAGCACAAAGTGACTGAAAATAAAAATTTCTGACACCTCTAGAGAACTTTTCATGTCCACGACCCACTGCGAATTGGAAGAGGTGTTTATGCTCCCATACAAATTTCATTTGAATCCAATCTTCTTATAATTCTGATGTGTCAAATCGCTGTGGTCCATAATGACAGATATTCTGAAGGCAAAGTCACTTAGTGAAACATGGCACGTCCTTAGGAGGAACACCCCAAATGATGTCAAAAGGGAGCTACAACAGCAACAAAAACCCCTTAATTATTTTGTGTTTCTTTCTGTAAAAAAAAAAATTCTATAGGTCATGTACCTGCTTGTCAGATCTACTGTTTGAAAAAAGAAATAAAACACTTACATGAGCCACTGTCAGAGCAAACAGACAATGTCTGATCTACTGTGTGAGCCACTGCATGAATTATTGTCTGAGCCAATATGCAAATTCATAAATCAATCAATCAATCAGTCCAAACTATGTTCCAAACTGCACTAAAGCCACCTGGAAGCAAAACTTCAAGAACACACTGCGCAAGATGTAACTGCAGTTCAAAAAAGTCTAATACTTACTTTCTAGGCCCTTGGTGTTTTCAACACTTGAGCTATCAGAGGCTGTAAGAAAATTAAATTTTTATTGTACAACAAAATGACTGTCACACACTGTTTACACAAGAATGATATACACTACAGTATATCATATCATATTTGAACAGTAAGTTTTTTAAATGTTTTTTAACAAAGTCTCTTCTGCTCACCAAGCCTGCATTTGTGTCACATGATCCTTCAGAAATCATTCTAATATTCTGATTTGCTGTTCAAACATTTTTATTATAAATTATTATCAATATTTAAAACAGTTGAGTACACTTTTTTCAGGATTCTTTGATGAATAGAAATATCCAAAGATCGACATTTATCTGAAATAAAAAGCTTCTGTAACATTCAGTGTATATATTTTTTTGGGAAAGAAATTATAGAAATTATTACTTTTATTTAGCAAGGATACTTTAAATTAATCAAAAGTAATGATAAAGACATTTATAATGTTACAAAATATTTTTATTTCAGATAAATGCTGTGCTTCTAAATTTTCTACTCAAAGAAACCTGAAAAAAATCATACACAGCTGTTTTCAACACAATAATATAATGAATGTTTTTTGAGCAGCAAATCAGAATATTAGAATGATTTATGAAAGATCATGTGATTGAAGTAATGATGCTAAAAATTCAGCCTTGAAATCACAGAAAAATATTTGTAAATATATTCAAATAGAAAACAGTTGTTTAAATAGAAAAACATCATAGTCGTAAAATTCAGCTATTTAAAGTCTGACTTGTGAGCAAATTTACCCTTATTTATTCAATTCAATTATTGCCTAGAAAACAAAAACTGACTTCTACCCAGGTAGATATTCTGACTATATATACTTTTTTAACTGATATCAACCTACAAATCAGTCCTGCACAAATGTTACAAATCAATCATCTGTATTTTTGTTTTCTTCTTTGTCATTGAAGAGAAATATATACACTTCGACAACTTATCATAATTCTAGTTCAGAAAATGAACAAGTTCATAAAATTAATGTAAAACAAAAGATGAACAAAGATATTGTGGCGGGAGGAGCATAACGACAGACACAGTGGGCGTGACTTCAGGCCTTGGAGAGGCTTTTATTAAACAATATAAACAAATAAAAGTGTCCAAAATACATAGGGGGTCTGGTGTCCTCGATGTGCAGGGGTTCCGTGAAGGAGGGGCAGTGTTCAGAAGGGAAGGGTCCAGGTAAAAGGCAGAGTCCGGCGGCCGCACTCGCTCCCCGCCAAGGTCCGCGGCACGAGGGGTAGCGGTTTCATCCACCTTCCATCACAGCACTTCCTGAGGCGGGTAAATCGGCCCGGCATCCTAGCCCGCAGCTGTCTGGGTGCGGTCCGGAACTGCGGTCAAGCCAGCCGCGCCTTAACATACACGGTCAAGCCAGCCGCATTTTTTTTTTTGCTTGCGCGTGTAATCGTGCACTTACGGTACGGGTACTGAGAGCAGGCAAAATGCATGTAAAGAAGCTGTCAAACCGGCGTTTCCTATATACTTTTTATTCGTATGTTTATAAATACATTACATTAGTCCATAAACGTTTATATTGTATTTTAATTATTCTAAATAATTTGTTAATGTAAAAAAATAATACTATTAATGTGTTTTATTCCGGTTTTTTTTATTTTGATGTTTGTGTGTGTGTGTGTGTGTGTGTGTGTGTGTAGGCTCTCTCTCTCTCTCTCACTGACTATATATAGAAGAAGAAAAAGCCGTCACACCGGCGTTTCCTTTTAGTTTATGTAATTTTGTGCATAAACGTTTGTATTTGTACATTATTAAAAATAATTTATTAATGTTAATAAATGTTAATATAAATGTGTTTTATTTAATCTTTTATTTTAATGTTTGTATGTATGTGTGTGTATATATATATATATATATATATATATGTTTGTAAATACTTTAAATTTCTACATAAACGTTTGTATTGTACATTAATAATTCTAAATAATTTATTAATGTTGAGAAATGTTAACATTAATGTTTTTTATTTATTTTTTGTTTTGTTTTTCCAGTGTTTATATATATATATATATATATATATATATATATGTCCCAATTTTTAAACACTTTTCTTTACAGATTTGCTCATTCTTTAAATTCACATTTGTTCAAAGTGATCCTGGCTATCAATGTATTAATTTCAAGTCATTTTACTGTACAGTTTCAGTGAAAATTAAAGGCAAAATCATCCCAAACATACTTGCACTTGTATAATTTCCTTATATAGGTTAGCTCATACAAAACAACATATGTGTCCTAGCACTTGGATTATTTCCATATATTTAAACACTCATAAAAAATTTCCTCTGTAAGTTAGCTTATTCTTTCAATTGATGTTTTTTCCAAATGACCCTGACTATCGCTGTAGTTATTTTCAAGACATTTTACTGTATAGTTTTGGAGAAACACAATAACAAAATAAGATAAGATAAATCTTTATTAATCCCGAAGGAAATTATTTATCCAGTGGCTGCATAATTAAAATACAATACAATACGACAAAAAGAAAAGTAGAAGAAAGTCACCCTAAACAACAAAATAGCTCCATCTGTATTCAGAGTGACCCTGACTATCACTGTAGTTATTTTCAAGACATTTTACTGTATAGTTTTGGAGAAAAACAATAACAAAATCACCCTAAACAACAAAATGAGTCCAATAGCACTTGCACTGTATCCCATTGTCCAACACTCATAAAAAATATTCCTCTATAGGTTAGCTTATTCTTTCAATTGATCTGTATTCAGAGTGACCCTGACTATCACTGTAATTATTTTCAAGACATTTTACTGTATAGTTTTGGAGAAAATTAGAAATAAAATCACCCTAAACAATAAAATGGCTCCTAGCACTTGGATTATTTCCATATATTTAAATACTCATAAAAAATATTCCTCTATAGGTTAGCTCATTCTTTCACTCCATCTGTATTCAGAGTGACCCTGACTATCAGTGTAATTATTTTCAAGACATTTTACTGTATAGTTTTGGAGAAAATTAGAAACAAAATCACCCTAAACTACAAAATGCATCCTGTTATTTGCACTGTATCCCATTTTCCAACACTCATAAAAAATATTCCTCTATAGGTTAGCTTATTCTTTCACTTCATCTGTATTCAGAGTGACCCTGACTATCACTGTAATTATTTTCAAGACATTTTACTGTATAGTTTTGGAGAAAATTAGAAACAAAATCACCCTAAACAACAAAATGAGTCCTATAGCACTTGCACTGTATCCCATTTTCCAACACTCATAAAAAATATTCCTCTATAGGTTAGCTTATTCTTTCACTCCATCTGTATTCAGAGTGACCCTGACTATCACTGTAATTATTTTCAAGACATTTTATTGTATAGTTTTGGAGAAAAACAATAACAAAATCACCCTAAACAACAAAATGCATCCTGTTATTTGCACTGTATCCCATTGTCCAACACTCATAAAACATGTTCCTCTATAGGTTAGCTTAATCTTTCACTCCATCTGTATTCAGAGTGACCCTGACTATCAGTGTAGTTATTTTCAAGACATTTTACTGTATAGTTTTGGAGAAAAACAATAACAAAATCACCCTAAACAACAAAATGAGTCCAATAGCACTTGCACTGTATCCCATTTTCCAACACTCATAAAAAATATTCCTCTATAGGTTAGCTTATTCTTTCAATTGATCTGTATTCAGAGTGACCCTGACTATCAGTGTAGTTATTTTCAAGACATTTTACTGTATAGTTTTGGAGAAAAACAATAACAAAATCACCCTAAACAACAAAATGAGTCCAATAGCACTTGCACTGTATCCCATTTTCCAACACTCATAAAAAATATTCCTCTATAGGTTAGCTTATTCTTTCA